>SSNS01000132.1:1188491-1359801 GCA_006937985.1 Aphyosemion australe | reverse complement strand
TACACCTCACCCTGCTCCATCACTAGAAAAGCCAGAGAGCATAACGCCACCGCGTCACTTTGAAGACGGATATCGGCCTGTCCTCATCCTGCTCCTTCTTCTCCTCTCATCCTCCTCCCTCTCCTCCTTCCCTGCGCGCGCGCTCTCTCTCTCGCCTCTGGTCTCCATCAGTCTTCATGGTTCTGATCTCACCCCGCGCCATGCAAGCCACCCGGGCGTCCACCACCGTCAGTGTGTTTGCGGATTGCAGCATCCCGGCGGGACTCCGGATTGGGCCAGTACCTGGCATCTTCAAACTGGGGAAGTACGTGTCGGACCGCAGGGAGGCTGGGCCAAAGAAAAAGGTGAGTTGGAATAATCCCGAAAAAAGTTATTATTTTTTTTGTTTTTAGAAATATTTATTTTTATTTTGATGAAAATATGTATATTTTTAAAATTAAGAATAAAGTTAATAGACATTTTCGTTTAAAATATTTCTTTACAAACTTTATTTTATGCAAAAATGTTTTTCTTATCAAAATTCAACAATATGTAAATAATGTAAGCCTATAGGCCCAGAAGAAACTGGATTTTAGATTTTTTTTCTCTAACTGATCTGTCAAACTTCATTGAGCCGCGATTTATTAATTGGTTTGGCCTGTCAGGTTAGAAATAATTGAGCTCCATTAGTGGCCCGACTTGTCACTGTGCGCTTTCACCGGCCTAATGGGCTCTGCTGCGGAACCGGACGCCCTCAGCCGCCCGGCGGGCCTGTTATCCTGCATGATCCGTTTAATGTTAATGAAATCTGGCCATAGAAAGATGCCTCTGAGGTTTGGGCCTCAGCCTGGGGCTACGAGGAAATATTAATAACAAGCAAAGTGCATGAAAGGCAAACAAACAACCTCCGTGGGATATGGATTTGTGACCAAAGCAGAATGGTGTAAAATATAAAACTGTATTATTTAAAAAAAAAATGAAGTTTTCCAGCTGGAAATCGTGAAAAAAATAGAGGAAAAGAAAGTAAAAGAATTCCAAAAACTTACTTTCACCATAGAGCGGCTGTAAAAGTGCAGGCTTTTATTGTGGAAGCTGTCAGTGCGTGTGATTGATGCGTCTAAATGCGTGGCCCCGGGGCTGCGGGGGGATCATCAGGTGCAATCTCCGTGTCAAATGTCACGCTTCGAACCTTAATGTCCTCGAACAGTTTAGAAACGCTCTGACACTCCTCAAATTCGTTTCCCATATCAACTCAATTAGGCCCGAGTGTCATTCTTTTTAGGAAATTATCATCAGAGCGGATAAAGACGCATTAAGTGCGCTCTGGTCGCGCGGTGGCTCAAACACCTCCACGTCCTTCTGCAGACAGACGAGCCAAGTTTGTAGAAAATCTGTTATAAAAACCAAACGAATAAATAACATTTCTTACTCCTGAAACTATGATAGAGTAAAGAAGAAAAGAAACAGAGCAGATGGAAAAGCCAGGATTTTAGGGGTCGTATTTCTGGATGTATTCTTTTAGAGCTCAAAATGAAGGTTTTTTGTATCATTGACTCAGATCCGATTGGTTCGAGGGGATTTTGTGGACGAGTCCGGCTGTCCCGTTCCAGACTGGATCGGATTCATCCGCGCATCAAGGAACAGTCAGGAGCAGAACCTGGAGGCTGTGTCGGACTTACCTGGCGGACAGGTGAATTTCCATTGTACTCTATTTTATTTAAATATATATGTTTTTACTTTTAAAATTTGAAAGTTAATTTGCTGTCATTCATTTTGAAGATATTTTACCGCGTGCTGAGAGAAATCCCGGCAGGAGAGGAGCTCAGTGTATGGTATTCCAACGCTCTGGCCCAGTGGTACGACATTCCCACCACGGCCACTCCCACGCACGACGAAAAAGGTAAACGAGCCTGCTGATACAGAGTTCTAACACATACAAAAAATAATGTCGAGCTCACTGCGGTATATAAAAAAATAAATAATAATAATAATAATTTACACGTTTCATTACATTTGAACATGTTGCATTCTTTTCATGTCATCAAAAAGTCTTGATCGAAATGTGCAAGAGTTCATCAGTGCGCAGCTAAATTCAACGAAATTATTCAAATTGAATCAACAAGAAATGATCATCAGATGTTATTGCTTCTTCAACATCTTCTTTTATAATAATAATAATAATAATAATAATAATAATAATAATAATAATAATAATAATTATTATTATTATTATTATTATTATTGTTGTTGTAATGGTCTTTGATTTTTATTTATTTATTTATTTATTTATTCTGCATTAATTGCAAAACACACAAGTATGTTTATTTAAGTAAAAAGAAAATGTTACAAATCAACCTTGCACCACAATCTACGTCTGGCTGGTGATTAAAATAACTTTACAGCAACTTTTACCTTTTTAATAAATTAACATGAATATTTAACAAACTGCGTCTTTTGCTTTTCTGTTATGTAATCATTTAATATTCCCCAGTCTCGTTTATTTTTAATCCATTTGTTTGGGTAATTTGTCTCTGCGCTTTGGAGATTAACGTCTAATCCTGGCGAAACAGAAGCTCATCAGACGATAATCTCATTAAATAAAAGATTAGCAACAGATAATCTGATGAAATGTCCTTTAAAAGTTTAAATTTTTCGATCAGACATATTATTTCGAGCTGGAAGAGCCCATCAGCTCGTTTGTACAAACGAAATATGATATCAGCTCAGACAAAAACGTTCAGAATAACTGATACTTGAGACAGAATAAAAATAAAACCTCAGAACTGACGCGCCGCTGCGGGGACGGAGAGAAAAAGGAAGAAAAACCCGGTATTTCAGTCGCGAGATGGAGGTTAACAAATGTCACGGTGTCATTAATATTCATGTATTCAAAAGCAAATAATTCAAAAACAAGTGCTTCACGCTAAATTAGGTGGGTGCGTTAAGGTTTTGTGGCCTAATGAATGCTAACTTTTATGCGGGGTGTATATTGCCCTGATTCTCCGGCCCAACACACCGTGTGCGCTCCTGGACATACGCGCTCCTCCATTATCAGGCGTCAACAGATGGGCCGACCCCATTGTTTCTGGAGACTTGCGATTTCAAGCAACAGCTGCTGTCACTTCCACGGGAAAGAGCGCAGAGAGGGGAAAGGCCCGCTTTCAATGCGCCAGCTCTGGAGCGCCAGATTGGGCAGGGCGTTTGCCCTTTTGATGAGCGTCATAAACAATGGCCCGTATGAGGATTACAAAATCATTACATCTATATTATCTTTTGAGTGCTCGACTGGGGGTCATTTGATGGCTCCCTGGGTCCATTACCATTTGGCACCAGATCTTAGGACAGAATCTTAACCTATTGTGTCCCGGTGCAACTTGTACAGCAGGGACCAATGTGAATTTCACTTTAATTAATATTTGACTTATTTTAGTAAATTAGTAATAACGTATATTAATCACTTGACTATAAAAAGGAAGGGAAATATATATATATATATATATATATATATATATATATATATATATATATATATATATATATATATATATATATATATATATATATATATATATATTCCTTTTTTGTTGGTAATGGTTCCTCAGTCTCTCTCTACAGGTTTCCAAACATGTTATCTAAATTTTACGCAGCAATTTGCTTTTTTACGCACATATGTGACATTTTACGCACAGAAAATAACACAACTGTAGGTGTATTTTCTTGTTTTATTTATTTATTTTTTGTTCTATGTCTTAATGTCGTGTTTTCTGTCCAGGTGAGGAACGATACATCTGCTGGTACTGCTGGAGAATATTTAAATACCCCAACACGCTCAAGGCCCACGTTCACTTCCACTGCGCCCTCAGCAACGGGCGGGGGTACGTGCACAGTGAGCAGGCAAGAAGCATCGAGTCCTTCAGCAGGTCACCGAAATCCGGAGACATTCCCAACACCTCCACCTCCCCGAGGAGCAGTCACAGTAACTCCTCCGTGTCAGACTCCGGCAGACGGGCGGTGTCCTCTTCCTCACCGTTTCTCAACAAAACGGGACTTTCAAAGAAAAGCAGCTCTGAGGAGCAGGACAGGGCCCTCGATATGAGCGTCACATCAGCTAGACACCAGGGACACCTCCTCGGTCTAGGCACCACGTCCTCGGTGCTGGGCAGCATGGGCTTCCATCCGGGCGTGCGCTCCGCCTTCAAGCCCACAGGCTTGTCCAAAGTCCCGGGCGCAGACGCTTCCAGGGAGGAGGCCAACGGGAAGCTGAGCGGTCTCGGGTTCAGCAAACTCATAGGAAGCATGAAACCGATCCGCGGCATGGGTGAGGGCCTAAACGGCGGGGGGAGTCACCCTCCAAAGGTCGCACCTGCTGTTATGGACTCCACATCTCAGATGGTTCCCTGCACAAATCCTATCCGGGGCTTCCCGTTGCTGCCACATGTGGAGGAAACATCTGCTTTTAAGCACGTGGAGACACGGTTGCACTCCGGTCTGTCCCCGTCCCGGTACCCCCAGATGCCCCCCGGACTCCACTTTGAACGATTCTCTCTTCCACACTTTGACGGTGTGAAAACTTACAGCGGAGACTGTAACATCCCGCTGATGCCCTTCACGGTTTATAACGGGGAGCTGCTGTACAGCTCGCCCTACTACCCACTCAAGTTCCACTTCAGCAACCTCCTCAAGTACCCGGACTCCATGCCATACTTTGGCGCCCCCTCTCTGAGCCAGGACCTGGGCTCCATCACTAACATAGACCGGGAGATCGCCATGCACACGCAGCAGCTTTCTGAGATCGCCGCGGAGAAGAATCGTACGCGCCTGGACTCCATCCCCGCTGGGAGCACCGGCAGCACCGGGTCCGGAAAACCCAAAAAGGGCCACCTGTGTCTGTACTGCGGCAAGCTGTACTCAAGGAAATACGGGCTGAAAATCCACATGAGGACTCACACGGGCTACAAGCCGCTCAAGTGCAAAGTGTGCTTCAGGCCCTTTGGAGACCCGAGCAACCTGAACAAGCACATCCGGCTCCACGCGGAGGGGAACACCCCATACAGGTGCGACTTCTGCGGGAAGGTGCTGGTGCGGAGGCGGGACCTGGAGAGGCACGTCAAGTCCCGACACCCCGGGCAGACCGTAAAGAAACTGGACGAGAAACCGGGCGGCCTGTTTGAGGACGCGGAACAGAAGAGTGACAGTGACGTGGACGTGTGCTTCACCGACGACCAGAGCGACCAGGAGTCGAATAAAAACAACGACTGAGCTCTCATCGGATAGGAACATTATTCTAGTCTCAGACTCAGCAGTTTCTGAACAACAAAGTGGAGAAAAAAGAAATAATTTGCAGGCAAATCGTTGCTTTTTGGACAAGTTTTAATTTTAAAATTCATAATAATGGTGACTTGAAGAACAAAAATACACAGTTATGGATCCAAAACCTGTTTGTTCTGTCTCCAGTGCCAATCATCATGATCACATTTGTCTCCAATTCTCATTCTCATTCACAGAACTATGCAGCTGTGCAAAAACACAACAATAACATTTACAGGCTTTCAGAAATAAAACAAACAGCCGAATCTAAAGCTGTCAGGGCCAAACGTGACACTTAGTAATTTACACGCCTTGCGGAGTAAAAATAGAAACCCAATTCTGTTTCCTTCCATGGAGAAAAACTAATTATAGGATTGAGAAAAAACATTTTATCCAAAAATCTAAAACGAAAAGTAGAAAATTAGTCACTTTCCTTTCAAATACTGTGATAAAAATGATTTTACTTGCATTTTGTTTGTGCTTATTGTCCCCATATAACCCGTTAAACTGCACTTTAAAACACGTTTCATCTCTACTGGTTTGCAGACAAAATTCACATTTTTAACAAATCCCTCCCTTATCCCATTCACACTCTGTACTTAAATTTGCACTTTGTTGACGTGCTGTTCTCCAGGAAGCAGCAGCAGCTTCCAGTTTATTTAAAAAGAAAATGTTTTACCAGAGTAATAAAATGTATTGATTGCAGTTATATGTAAAGTATTTGTAAAATATGATATTTGACATTTCAGTGCTGTATACGTGTGATAATAAGTGGTGTTGTTTAGGAGGACATTATTTTATTTCTTAATATTAAGTGGTTGGTTTTTGAATAAAATAAACTGAAAAGTGAAGAAAAATGTGTTTGGATTATTTTTTTGTGACCGAGGTCAAAATACAGACTTATCTCATGCTTTATCTTTTAGGGTTAAAGGGCAATGTCAGAAAACACAACTTTGATTTAATTTAATTTTAAAAGTTCAGGATTTAAACTCTACAAGCTGATGTTTTTTCTTCATCATCCAAATTCTGATTGTTTATGAGGACGTTTTTTCCAGATTCTAAAAGAAACAAACACTGAATCACATCATGAACTTTTGTTCATAAAAATCTATTTACTCGTTTAATTTGCACAAGTCTTGCTCGTTCATCAGAACGTGTGTCTTTACTACAGCTTTTACATTTATGTGAAAATGAGTTTCTCCAAAATTATTTCACTGCAGCTGCTTTGTTTCTGTCACCCAAATGCAGCAACGTTTTGTCATAATTCATAAAGTTCATAAAATCTTCTGCTTCTTCCATTTGTTTTAATGAGTTAATAAAAATACTGCTAAATATCAATTAAAAGAGATGTTTTTTTCCTTTTAGCCACAAAATCTTTACTGATTTTTACACGTTTTTGCATTTAAAAAAATCTCATCCTTCATGTTTTCTTAATTGGACCAACTCACACCTGTTTTACAGTATTTAACCAACACTGCTAGCTCACTTTATAGGTGGCACTAACACCTTTAGTCCAAAGGCACATTCCTGAGTTCGGCAGGTTCCCAAAATAACATAAATGGAGTCAGAGGAGCTGCAGACATGATGGCATCTCCAACTCATCCAGCTTTGGGATGTGAGACCATCAGCCAGGGGCTCATGTCTGACTAAGACCACATTTTCTTCATATAAATACCAGAAATTGAACAGTCAGTCCCCTCTAATGCAATCTGAATGCTTTTCACCATCCGTTATAATAAATGGGGAAAATTGTTTGAATAAATAATTTAGTTTGTGTTGGAATTTGAGTTTTTCATTTAAAACAGTTTGTCATCCAATCAGAGTTCACCCAGCTCTGCTACCAGGTGAACAAGGGGAAAACAAGATCTATATGCTCCAGCTGTTAAATCATAGGAAGCAAAAATAATCAATCATTCTATATTATTAGGTTGATAAGTGGTGTGGAACAGCTGAGATCTGGACCTAAACAGTGCAACATAGTTTATCATGTTTGTAGTCTTTATTCCATGAGGATGCTGCTGCTAGTTGTTAGGACTAACGCTCTCAAGATGGACTTTTACTGAAAAAACCCAAAACAAACTGCCAAAGAAAATAATAAAAAGCAAAATGTCTCCTGGACCATTGGACAGGTATTTGTATAGTGCCTTCTTAGGATTCTACAACCCCCCAAGGCACTTCACAACACAATCAGTCATTCACCCATTCACACGCTGGTGATGATGAGCTACAATGTAGCTACAGCTGCCCTGGGGCACACTGACGGAGGCGAGGCTGCTGAGCACAGGCGCCACCGGTCTGTCTGACCACCACCAGCAGGCAAGGCGGGTTAAACGTCTGACCCAAGGACACAACAGCAGCATTCTCTGGCAGGTGCTGGGATTGAACCTGCAACCTTCTTATTACTGGACAACCTGCTCTACCTCCTGAGCTCCTGCTGAGCAGAAATAAACCATTAGATCAACAATCGATGGACTTTTGGGGTCAAACTGATTCATGGATGCCACAACAGCTAACTGACTTTAGCAAACACAAAAATGTCTAAAATGAGTCAGTTTCATGGAAACTGAGCTAATATTTGCTTCAAACTTTGTCACAAAAGTGAATATTTTTCCAGTTTAGTCAACCCCATTTGAAGGTTGAAACATTTCTCATGAAATCTCCCAGAAAATTGACTGTGCATCTACACCTGGTTAACCTTTTGAGTTAATAATATTCAACTACAAGTAGACCTGCTAATGGCTGAGGGTCATCCACTCTGAGTGCTGACTGATTTACGTTAAAGTCCCATTAATCATCACACACTGGTGAAAAGTTTTCTCTGCATTTGACCAAGTCAGGAACCATTTGATGGTTTAACCCACCAATTGAACCCCTTTTGCTGAGTGTCAAGCAGGGAGTTATGGGTCCCATTTTTAAAGTCTTTGGTGTGACCCAAATATGGATTTGAACCCACGATCTTTCAGTCTCAGGGCAAACACTCATACCACGAGGCCACTGAGCTGGTTAAATGTTGTCTTCAAGATTTGACCAAAACAGCTACACGCTGGTGCTCGATCTCAGCGCGGCTTTTGATACTGTGGACCACAATATCTGTACTGATAGGCTCATAAAGTAGATGGGATTATTAGGTTGGATCAAAATCATGTCACCTGGAGAAAGCACATTGTGTGTGAAACGTGCTATATAAATAAAGCTGCCTTGCTTATAAATATGGAATTGCTGAAAAGCAGTGTGGTTCCTTCATGAGATAAAACAAAATAATATTTTATTGAAGGTTTTGTTCTGGTTTGAAACGACACCCGTTCTGTTTGAAGGAACTTTGTTTATGCGCTGCCTCTTTGCTGAGTTTAATACATCTCTGTTATGAATGAACATATTCTCCTGCTCATTATCAGTTCAGAATGAGAAAAACAAAAGGGTTTTGTGGTGTTCATGATAGCTTTCAACAGAACGTTGATCAGACATGTTGTCGTTATTATAACCACTAACAAATGCTCACCCTGATTCATCCCAGGAATTATTGTAATTATCCACAGTGTTTTCACACTCAGCGGGGGTGTGGGGTGTGTGTGTGGCTCAATAGGGTCAGAGATTGTCCCCTCATGCATCTCCTCCCTCGTGCTCACTGTACCCTGTATTATATTCTCTCCTTCATATACAATACTTGGGCCTCTCTGCTGTGGGAGCCACCATGAATCTGGACCGGATCCAGATGCTGTTTGTGCCCAGAACCCCCACCCCTCACACAACCACACTCTGCCCACTCATCCCTCCCACTACCGTTTGCAATCAATTAGTGCTGTTCATTAGCGGTGGAAAAGAGTTTGATTGAGAGAGTTTGACTCCCGGCCCTGAACATGATCCAGAAACCCAACTTCACCAGCCGGAGAACCACAACACCAAGGCCGGCTTATTTTTTTTCAGGATGCCTTTTCTGTTTTCTTTTGAATCCCACAGCAGCTTTGGGAATCCTTTTCAACTTTTTGTTGCTACTGATGACAATAATAAGCATTTTAGCTTAATGCCAGGACTCCAAACCACTAAATAGGCCATTGAATGTTTTCAGTAGCACAAAGTTCTGGGTTAGATGTAGGATTTTTAAGAAATCAATGCAAAATTCATGACCTTAAATTATTTTCAAAAGGAAATCTTTGCTGTTGAAGCCACTGAATTATTTATTAAAAGCAAAAACTTTCAGACAAAGCTTTTCTAAACCGAGCCAGTCCTTATACATGACTTGATCAATAGCTATTGGACTTTGCACGGATAAAATAAGAAATAAGTTTCTAGCAAGGACACCGAGCCTGAAATCCAGAGGACAAAGAGAGACGGTGATGTCTGCCTGGATATAATTATATATTAATGATGAATGGTTATATAGGTCAGCAATTTTGTGGCATTTATTCAGCTCTTTATCATTCAGGTAAAATAACTGTAACATATTGCGTGTACAGTAACAGGAAGACGCTGTAAAGGCGAAAGGCAAAGGTTAACGTGTCGCTGAATAGCTTGTTGTTCAGGTTCTGCCAGGCTGGACGTCTTACTGAAATCTCTCTAAAATGAAGCGTTGGAGATTGAAAAACTTATTTAAACATTAAGTTGGGAGTTTGTTACTTTTCCTTTAGAAAAACTTTAATAATAAAAATCTATTATAAAATGATGACCAGCTGCTTCCACATCCTCAGAGTTTTTCTTTGTTGGGATGTTTGAATGGCTGAATGATGCTACGATCAGAAGAAATAACTGAAAGCCTTATTGCATATTTATCTACTTTGTCAGGATATAAATGCAAAAAATTACTAAAAACATTAGATTTTATGCTAAACAATACTGATCAGATTTCAAAATACTTTAAAGTTGTAATTTCCTGCAACATACAGTAAAAATGTTTGACACGTCAGAGAGTCACAGTCGTGCCGTTATGACTCTGATCCACAACCTCAGAATGATGAAACCAGGAAAAGCTGTTTATTTTGCAAGGTCACATAGTTTTTCTATGTGCTTATAGAAAAGAGTTAGAAATAGCTGTATTTGACTTTTTATAGTTTCTGTTACCTGTTTTGATTATGCATGGAGGTGAGTTATATGACACTGCTTTTGCAAAAACTTGAGTTATCATGCTGATGGCACAAAGAAGATCACTAAAGTTTATATCTTCAGGTTTCCCTCTTGTCATCAAAATAAATAAAACCAATATTACGGCATGTTAAAGCACATCAGTGCATTTTATGATGTTTTCTCTAGAGCTCTGTGCTCTGAAAATGTTTTAAATAAAAGTAAAGAAATAAATAGCAATAGCCTTTTTATTCAAAAACAAAATTGTAACAAAACTAGAGGTGGGAATTTAACGGGTTAATTATGATTAATTAATTAGAACAAAATAATGTGTTCATAAAAATGAATGCATTTAAACATCTGGATTTTATTTGTTGTTTTTCATGAATCTTTTTAATTCCATAAATTTAAACATTAGTTTGAATGGAGAAGGGGATGGAAGACACAATAGGATCATTCAATAAAGGAGTAAAATTATAAATATGAAGTTTTATCTATAAACCTCCTGTAGTATGTTGGGTGAAAGACAGCGTTTTTGGGAATGTTCTCAAACTTAATATCGCTGCAATGTTGATATACTTCTTTCTGCTGATGCTCAACTCTCATCCTGCAGCCAATGCATTTCTTGTTGTAATAAATATTACAGTATTTTCAACATGAAATGATGTCACCTATCACCATCCAGGAAAATAAAATAAAAAAGTGAAATGCAGTTTTAACCTTTAAAAAAGTTTTGTTGATATTATATTCTTTGTTGAACAGTTTTAAACAATTGTAGATGTCATTTGTTTTATTGTGATCATGTTGAGCTTTGGAAACTACTACGTTTTCTAATTTAGCATCTGAAAGATTCTCTACAGATGGATGCTGATTGATTTGAGTTATTTTATACTTTAGGTCTGTTGATTCTAAACATCCTAAGTCAGATTTAGCATTCAATGTATTGCATTCATATATTTGAATTAGAATTTTTACCCAAGCTAACAAATAAAACTACATTCACAGTAGCATTTCTGAGTTGTGCAGTACCTCAAGGATGAGTCCTTGTCCCCTTTCAGTTCTTCACCTTTGTGCTTATTCTTGGGCATTCGGGTTAGAGCTAAATGTTTCTCTGTCGTTGCACTTACTTATTTACCTGCGTATCCAGGGTCAGACAGAGGTCAATGTCTTTTGATCCTCAAATTGTTACAAACCTGCTGGCTTTAATTTTTTCAGTATATTAATGTGACCCAGGCTGAACAAAGGCTGTAATATTTACCTCTAGAATTAGTTTTATTTTTGATGATTAACATTTTTAAATCCAGGACAGGCTTTTAGATTTATTTGAATTATTGTATAATTTTGAGAAATCGTGACTGTTGATAAGACAAGACAGTTCCTGTAATGGAGAAAAAGGATGCACCATCATGTTTAAATGAAATATTAGTATTTGCATCATGGCACGCCAGTGAATTCACTTTTCCTGTGTCCTTTGTAAAAGTTTCGGGCTGAGGGTTTAAATGATACACAAAACTCATGTAAAAGTTGAAGTCACTGTGCAGATCTGAGCACTAGATGTGAATTCTATTCACAGCAGAGAATTTCTTTTGACTCAGTTTTTAGATCAAGCATGGCTGGTAAAACAAAACATGTCTGTCAGTAAGAGGCAGTGAAAGTTTGTCGTATTATTTTATGTTGTGTTGATCCTGATGTGGCTGATGCTTCCCGACTCCTCTCCAGCTGGCAGCCTGCTCCTCCCGAGCAGGTAGACCATGACATGAATGCAGGTAGAGTCAACATGCACTGCTGGTCAGACTGAGCTTGAAAGAGATGGAACAAATTGCTTGGTGTGTATTCAATATTCATGCAAACACGTGTGCACAACCTAACTGTGGTTGTAAATAGTGCATCAGACATCCCGTCCTTCTAGCAGGGACTGGAGTTTGTTGCAGGGTATGTGATGTGACAGGTAAGCCTGCTCTCCTGGAGCAGGTAAGCCAGGTAGAGTAAACACACACAGCTGGTTTCAGAGGGAGGAAACACACTAATACAAGAAGAAAATCACTGAGGATCATGAAGGGAAAATGATGCAAGCTGGCACGTAAGTTCATGGCTGTAGGGAGAAGGACACAAGTTGTAATCAGAAAGATGGACAGATCCATAAGAAACTCAGTAGGAAGAACAAACTGACATCATACAGACATGATGCTAACAAAGTCATGCATGGGCAGAACTTCAGACACAGAGGACCCATTAGTCTCTGATCGTGGCCCAGCCTGTCAGAGGGACAGCAGCAGGTAGAGGGTTTACACTGTGGCACACCAGCTGTGGCCCACTGGTGTCTTCTCCTCCTCCATCCCTCCACCACCTCTGAACCACAAACACATGCTAAACAGGCCACTGTCTGCACTACCACACACATTCAGCTGCAAATGAGCCCACTCGCAGCCCCCAGACCCCGTTTGATGTCACGAATAATGAGGGTGAATTTCCATTTATGCAGGATTTTTAAAAATATAATTCCTATTGTTTATGGTTGTCACATAAAGCAGTAAGGTCTTTGAGCCAAAAAAATGTCATTCAGATCCACACATTTGTTATGGATTATGTAGAACAATAGTGAATGATGTGTGTCTGATGATCCCCTGCTACTAAATGTAATGAACTAGGTTTCTGGTATGAAGATCATCCATCATGGCACTCTGTCTTCCTGGTCCCCCTGTTGATGGACGTCTGACAGAGTGGATGTGAAGTGGTTGTTCTTCTGATGGGAACAAGCCAGACAGGAGAAACATGGACAAATAATCACACAGGACATGCAGGAAATATACGGAATAGAAAGCTGTCCAATGTTTTGAAGGAGGCATTTGAATCTGAACAACAAATTAAATGTTTGAGTTAAATAATCCCTCTACCATATATGAATTGGCAAATTTTAGGTGTTCCAGCAGCTGTTTAATGCAAAGGCAGATAAATCACTCTTGGCAATTTGCAGGTACTCAGGATATGGTAAAAAGTTGTCCATCTAAAGTCCACATCTTTCTGGGAACTATTTGGCTTTCACAAAGGAGTTTCCAAAATGTCTTGGCACACTTATGAGGACTCTGAATCTCTTAGGCCCGGTTGAAAATCATGGATAAAATAGTTTTTTTCTTACAGTGTGTGGTGTGTGGCAACCCAGTAAAACCACACAATCTGATCTCACACACAAATGTTCCCCTGTGAGACTGGAAATCTCTCAAAACCTCTTGAGATCAAACGTGACTTCTGAGTAAAACAAACATGGCGGAGGAGATGCTTGAAGCATGCCTCAGTCACCTCACTTTCTGACTGGCTACACATCACATTCAACAGGCAGCATGCTTGTTGGTCTTCTAAATTGGACCAAGACAATCCAACACGTTTGATAGCCCTGATTTATAATGGGAGCGTCCTGATTTGCTTTCAAGCAAACCACAGCACTCTTAACACACTGCACACATCAGGAATATCTGATAAGATTATCTTTAGAGTCTCTATCCAACCTTGTCCAAATTGACCTAAAGACATTTTGATCATTTTAAAACGGAGCTGTCACATTTTAGTCTGCCCTGTTCCTGTAATCAGACACAAACTGGAGATGAACAAGTGAGAGGCTGGTCTGGCACTCACCACATAAATGGTGGGTAAACAGCTGGATTTAATTGAAGCCCACAGGCTGAAACAAGTTACCATTGATCCACTGCTCATCCCAGTCCAGAAGTGTGCTGTTTGCTTGTCATTTCTGTAGATGGAGAAGATGGAGAAACATCTCTCCTCTGGAGCTGAAACCACAAGTTTGAGTCTTTTTCCATGATTGGAAATAAAATTCTGACCACTGAGAAGATGTGCTGGTGTAAAAGCTCTAAAGATTATTTGAATGTGTTGCATTGATTTTCTCATTACCCTCAGCCTACTAAACAGCCAAACTGCTAATGCACTAGTCATTACAATTCAGTATGCTGGGAAAGGTCTCCAGAGGCAAACGCTCTGCCTTATTCCCAGAGTCAATCCATGGTTTGTGTGGGTTTTGATTTTAGGAAAAGTTCCTAATTTATGGCTGCCCTGCTGTTGAACACTCTGGCCATCTGAGAAAAGTTGTGCTCTGAAAAATGTTTATTTTCATGCTGCATTCTGAGTTAAAATGTTTTTTTTTTCATCTTTACAGCTGGACTCTGGCTTGTTGCATATTTTTTAAAAGCTTATTTTGTTATGTTTTTGACAAGCAGCTGCTTACCAGAATATCACTGTAGCCACAAGCTATTCAATTTATTTTTAATAATTTATATATCACCAGTTCACAACAAGTCATTTCAAAGTGATTCATAAACAGGTACAAGTGCAGTTCATATCAGAACATGTCCAGATTCAAATCTCATGGTATCCAGATAGTTTAAACAAACTTTATTATGACCAGATTTATTAGTAAAAGTTGCTCTATATAAGAAAATCAGCAGACTGCATCAAATCCTCACTTTAGCACAGTCCCACTTTCCCTTTTCCACTGAGCAAAACCAGTACGATGGGCGACGGTGGAAATGAAAACTCCCAATTAGCAGGAGGAAACCTTCAGCAGAACCAGGACCAGAGGCCATTAGGCAAGGCCTTGGTTCACAAACACTTTAAAGGCCCTGTGAGGAACACTCAGCAAAGATGTTATCTAAGATATTGTTTCCTCCAAAATGATTAACCCTGTCATTAAAAAAACAAGCAAGATTATCATGTGACGTAAATAACAAGAAGTAGTAAGAGAACTGTGCAAAATGAAGTTAAGCTATCCAAAGAGTTCTGAAAAATGAAAGAAGCAGGAAGAGAGTAAAAGGTTTGAAGCAACATTGCCGAATGTTTTATTGGTGATGCAGAGCAACAGATACTGAGAGCTGCATTAATGTCAATGCTGCAAATGAACAGTATGACGCTGTCGTTTGTGATAGTACATTTTTCTAAGTAAGGCTTGAAAAATGTTCAGAACAACAGCTGCAGATGGCCCCATGTTATAGATTGCCTTGGGCTCCCAAACTGCTAAATCTGCCTCAGACCATGACCAGGACCAGGGTGGGCTTCTGCCTGAACCCTGGAGTCTGAGAGGACATTCTGAAATTCAACACTGTGACTTCATTCCAGGTGTGTTTTCATTCACATACAACCCAAGTATTTTTGTGTCTTAGTCCTTCTTTCCACTGAACATGAAAGCTTTACGAAATGGCCGCAAAATGTACTTTGTGACAATTAGCTGCCGTTAAAGTGAACGGGTTCCTTCCCCCTGGCAGCAAAATGAAACATTTTGGATGCATCCCAGAAGCAAAGGGATGCTATGTTTAGGTTTCAAGTCTATTTTTGCCACGCTACGCTTCCAAAACACATCAAACTCTGCAGTTTATCGGGCCAGACAGGAAGTCAAACACAAAAGCAGTGTAAAACATCTGGAAACTTTCAAAATAAAAGTAACGTGTAGATAAACACGTCATTTTCTGTAAAACCCCATAGCCAATGCAAACAGAACAGAAAATAAACTACAGACCTTTTTGGATATAAGCAGCTGCTTGTTATTGTGTGGACTTCTGAAATCACACGTGGTGTTGCAATTTTCCCGTGATTTTGTGACCTCACAGATCAGCTGTGTGGAAAGCTTTTGCCCCTGTTTCGTGTAAGAATTGCTCCCAGTTGGAAAGGAGCTCATGGCCTAAAGCCTGATTTATACTTCTCTGTCTCTGTGGGTCAGGAGGAGACACACAACGCCATTATGCGTCGGCGCAAGGGCTCTCCAACAGGCTCGCAGAGGCTGACGGAGACATGCCCAACTTTTTAAATATTCGTCGAAAGTGACGGAGACCACAAGCTTGTGATTAGTCAGGATGCTGCTATCTTTAAATTCGTCAACAGCACCGCCATTACCCCCTCAAAAAATAAAAAGATATTTAGCAGCAGACACAGAACAGATTGAAGAATGCCTCGCGGAAAAAGTTTGAAAAACAAACGTTTATTCACCTGTGACTGAAGCAGTATGATACAAAGCAAGCATTTCATTCGTGTACAGAAAAGATGGGAAACGTGGGTTTAGAGGTACCGATCACATGAAGAGTTAAAGGAGAATGAGGGACAAGTTTGTTCATGTTAAAAAGTCTCTGAAATACATAAAGACAATGTCAACACAGTTTTAACTATCTTGGACCAGAAACGTGACTGTAATGGTGCCAGCATGCCCCATAAAAGCGCTACGCCCTCTGTTGTCCTGGTGGGGATTTGCTTTGCAACACTCCCCAGGTGATGAAGAAGTCTGAAGGGAAAACATCTCCTTCATGTGTCTGCGTGACTCCACACTCGAGCTGACAGAGCCTTAAAACGCTTCTACTTCCTTACACGCCACTTTCACGTCCAGTGGAATGAAGGCTTTAGACTGAAAGACCATCTAAAGGCTCAGGAACCCTGCAGATGATGTGGATTAATTAGCTGAGTGTGACATGCTGAGTCTAGAATATTGAACCTTTTCACAATATTCTAATTGTCTGAGATTTTGAATGTGGGGTTTTCATCAGCTGTAAGCCATAATCATTACAATTATAAATGCTTGAAATATCTGGCTTTGCATGTAATGAGTAGAATAGAATAGACTTTATTGATCCCACAGTGGGGAAATTCACTTGTCACAGCAGCACCAACACTCAAAAGGATAATTAGAAGAGAAATAAAAACAAAGGTACATGTATAGCAGTAATCTGTAATGAGTAATGAGTATCTCATATTTTAGCTTCACTTTTTAAGTTGAATTTGAGTTTCACCTGTAAGAATGAAACGCAAATAGAAAAAAGTAATAGTTTCATTGCAGACAAACAGAAGATAAAATGTTTCCTGTTTTGTTTTCTGTTTCTTTGCATTTGCACATGCATTTATCTGGTGCAGTAAAACTTTTACTGCTAACTAAAGCTGCTATAACCGTGAGTGGTGAAACATTGCAGATATAATTTTATCCCTTTGCTTTTGCGTACATCTTCAGAGGTCATCCTCAACAGCTGTTTTACAACGATGCAGAAATGCAGTGTATTATTTTCCTCCTTATTCAGTTGTTATGAGTGCAAAGAAACTGATCGTCTATCTATACATGTGCCAGTGGGAATGTGACAGAACAAAATAGTCACCCTTCCCGTCTGCCTGTCACATCCTCAGGAGACAATCATTACCAAACACAACAAAGGACGACTATTTAAACCCTTGCTCCCATTGAAGACAAAGTCAGACAAACTAAGGAGAGGAACTTTAAAAAGAAAAAAGAAAACAGCAGAACGAGGAAACAAAAGCCCATCTAGACTCCGAGACAACGTGAAGGAGAGAAAGAGGGTGGTAAAGGCAGAGAGAAGGAGAGCTGGATAGAGAGAGAGAACTGTGGAGGAGAAGGCTCCATTGGGGTGCAGTGGGGTGTGAGACAGGTCCATTCACCCTGATCTAAACACTGCGTCCCAAAGCGCATCAGCGCTCTCACCCGGGCAGCCAACACCGCGGCCACAGACACAAAGTTAACCAGTCAACTCCATTACAGTGCAGGGGGCGTGTACAGACCTGCCACACCAAAGGGATCACGCCGGCCAGCCGAGAATATTAATTGCTTTTAAATGAAGTGGAAGTCTCTTTATTGGGTGTCTGGTGTTGGTTTGTTATCGGTGCGGCTGAAAAAGGTCCCACTGCTCTTTGGTCTCACCGCCTTTGAAAGAGAAACTGACTCTGGATGAGGTCATTGATCAGTGGGGGCTATATACTCCCAGTGGGTTTTTATGTGTCCTGCCCATTTAACTACCTCTATTATACTCTGCCCATTGAAGACTGAGCACACTGCAGATAATATTTGTTAATGATGCTTCCTCACAGGCGTAGATTCAGTCCAGCATGGATTATAGGACTTATTACATTCTTATTTCCTCATTTTAAACAATAGGGTTATCTAATTTTGATAAGATCCACACAATAGTTGTGCTTTTTTATGCTTTAACTGCAACAATAACACAAAGTCCATAAATCACATGACAAGCTTTGCCCTCACAGCCCCTGGATGGCAGGTATTGCGATTCTTTTTGTTGTTTTGATCCCAGGCTTTGAAAGGTGCCACAAACTTCCCTTCCCTTTCAGATAAAGAGAATACAGAAAAAAAGTCTGAGATTTGTGTTAGCAAAAGTGAAATCGAGGTGATAATGGATAACAGCACTCCTCATTCAAAATAATGTCATTTTTGCAAGATTTTACACACCTCAGGTGTATAATCTAGTTTGCATAAGTTAATAACACTTGAGGATAACTCAGGTGTTGCTTTCTGAAACTTCTCATCACTCGCGGCAGAGATCTGCCTTCCTCTGGAACGTAACCCCCACATGTCAGCAGAATGGTGTACTGCTATCGTGATTTAATGTATGCAAAATTCAATGATAGTTTAATGCATGTAGCTGAATATTCCATCAAGGATAAAGAAATCTTTAATTTATGATTTGATACCAAAAGTAAAAGCAGGTCAAGTTCTGTCCCAGCATTAAAGCAGTATTCCACAACTTTGCAGTTATATGGTCTCTGTCGCCCTCTAGAGGCTTGCTGCGTAACGTCACTGTCGTAACATTAAATCTCTCTCGGGCATAAGAGGCATGTTTACATTCCTAATGTCAGGCAAAACAACGAAAACAAACTTTTCCATCTCCACACATTGAATAAATAGTTTTATCAGGACTGTATAACAACTTTATGCCCGACCAAACACAATAACCCCGGTGAAATAATTTATTACTTACCTAGCCATTAGCAGTACGGCTAGGTTAGAGTCCGTAGTTTATGTCTTTCTTTCTAAAAGAGCTCTCCAGCGAGGAAAAGACGGCCCAATAATAACTCTGGTCTTTGCTCTTGTTCTATCACGTTCTTCTTTTCTTTTCCTATATTCCTCTGATAAGGGATTTCTAGCTTTCTTTGGTGAATCTGCCGCTGCTACAGCGAGTCTACGTTAGTCTACAATTATGGCAAGCCAAAGGGATAAAAAAATGCACAAAAATGCGCGTTCAAGACGCGCATTTTGGTAAACATAACGCGCGTTTAGAACGCGCACTTTTTTATCCCTTTGGCTTGCCATATTCTGCCGTAAAACGACACCCAGTCAGTACTTCCGGCGCTACCCGAAGCACAAAAACTGTATAGCGCAGTAAACAGATATGGGACCCCCCAACACTATCACAGGTATGAAAATGAACATAATAGATGATAGTATGACGCAAAAACTTAATTTTAAGGTGTAGAAGTTGCGGAATGTTGCTTTAAAAGGATAGCTTAGATTAGTTCTGGCAGGATTGACAAGCTAACAGCTAGGAGCAGAGCCAAGACAAAAGTAGATTCTGTTGTCTTTAAATATGAAAAACAGAGTCAAATTTGTATTCCAAGTAAATTACATGAAATTATTTGCCACGAATATTAGCTGTGGAACTAGCTTCTTAATTAAACAGTGTTTACATTTACCTCTGAGAATATATTTAAATTATTTTTAGTGGCACCACTACAACTAGCAGTTAGCTTATCAGTCCAATCAAAACTATTCTCTATTTTTCCAAACTGAGGTTGTTGAAAGAGCTATAACATTAATTACTCAAAATATTTTCACTTCAAAATATCTGAAGTTTCCCTTTAATGCAGAATTGTAAGTATCTGTACGATCCCAGGCAAAAAAAAAAATCTTTTTGGTCTCCTCCTTGTTGTTGCTGATTGCGTCTCCACTGGTGAGTCTGGTTCGTACTACAATGGCTTCTGTAGCTCAAATCATACATACAGTGGATCCACCTTACAGGCTCCCACTGGGATGTGAGTTGGAGGCCTGCAGGCTCGCAGGGGGCCGAGGGGATGGGGATGGGGGTGATAGTGGGAACAGATAGGAGAACATTATCTATAATTCCCAACGCTGTCAGTCTCTTTCTTAAAAAAGGGGCCCAGGCACCAAACAAAGCCTTGCTGCTAGACAGCTCAGGAGATGAAGACGAATCTGAGGTTTCACATCCCCATGAATAAGGCTGGATATTAATCCAGCTAAGAGAAGAAAAAACATGCTACAGGTTGCTTTCTAAGCTTTCTTTGTGGGAGTATTTCTTTGTGTTGCTGTCTGTCTGGCTCTTGAATAGAACCACCCCCCCCCCCCCCCGCTTTTCACTATGTTCACTGAAAAAAATGGATTCCAAATAAAAGCTATTAGAATATTTGTGTAGATGAGTAATAAGTTATTAGTTGCAATTACTGGTCATCTATTAGTCTGGTATAATAGACTGATTAGGCAGTGGGCCTTTTAACTTCTGAAGAAGTAATTTGGAAGACAGCCTACCTTTGAGAAGGCAAAGAAAGGCTTCCTTTATTCAGGCCATATCAGGCTATTGTACTAACAGACATGTTATAATGGGATTACTAGCGGCTACCATGGACTGATAAAATCAATGGCGAATGCATCATTTTGTATAATTCACAGGTACTGGAGATGAGACTAGAGCTGAGCTAGTGAGAGGGCACTTCAAACAGGATGAATGGAGAGTGGTATATGCATCGAACAACCTATATTTAATGTAATTGGCTGCCTATAGGAGACGGTGGTGGGACGTTTCAGTCCGTCCACGCTTACCCAGAACACGGTGTTGACTTTCAGAGCCAGCCTCCTTTCACACGGCTACATTTTGGCCTGTTTTCAGCCTGTTTGACCTTGGAGAATCAGAAGCATAGCCTCCTCCGTACAGGTAGTTCTGGTCTTTTGTCATGAAATGATGACAAATGCTCCATTCAGATTCTGCCTGAATTTATTTTATTTTATTTTCCAAGGACACTCCATTGTTGTCCAACATTTTCCTGGCCTGAAACCTTTCATTATAAAGAACAACAGCAGCACTTGTGGCCGTGGGGCACAGACTTTTCATTTTTTTTTCATCTGGCTATCTCACAGAGGTGAATTTCAGGCATAGCTATAACCAAACTGTTTCCATGGATTTTACTTAAACCAGGCTGTGTTGCTCTGGACCAGAACACCAACAGACACCCTTCAGTTACTGGCTCCAGCAGTCTCTGCTTCATCATTCAGAAAGTGGCCACAGACGGAGCAGTGTTGACATCAGGCCAAGTAACCCAGAACAATATCATCCTTCCACTGGCGGATGACAAGAAGTGTATCTGTCCTTCCTGCCCACTTGTCTGTTCCCTTTGTACCTACACTTCTTCCCTGCCTGTTGTTTATTCTAATGCAGCCCTGATGGAGCAGCTGGTGGTGACACGGGGTTGATTATGCTGTTCCCACAGTGAAATACTCAAAGGCAACTGGGGAAGGCTTCATTGTTGCTTGTGATCTGTGGATGACAGTCCTGCCTGTTGCACCAGCACCACAGCGGTGATCTTATAGAGGAGAGAACGTCGTTCACACAGGAACATGAACAGGTCAGCTTCGGAAGGGGAAGGTTAGAACAAGGATGTTGAGTTTGACTGTGGTGATTATTAGTAATAAGTTGAAAAAATAGCTAATCTCTTAATTTCAAACTTGACTTTTTAAAATAATATATAAATAATAATATTAATATTTCCTTTACTGTCCTCTGGAATAAATTTGTTTAGGACTTGTCTGATAGCAAAATTTTTTTTTGTTATCACAGTTTTTAGATTAATTTTGAAATGTTGAGATAAAAGATAAAATGCTGGGAAAAAAAGCCAAATTTGTTATTAACAAGCACAAATGTTGAAAAAAAGGTAGAAATTTCAAGAAAGATAAGAAAAGAAATGTTTTCAGAATAAAGGCAAAATGTTGAGAAAAATGTGGAAAAATGTGGAGAAAAGGATCCAAAACTATTTCCAGAATAAAGCATATATTGCAAGAATAAAAAGTGGAATCAAACATCAAAATAGAGCCAAACTACCAATAATGTCTGGTTTAAGTCTTCTATGGTGACTTCATACATCTGAATAGGTTTTAATGATGGATAAATTAAATCATTTTGTACACACAGTACCAGGAATTTGGCCTTTACACAACCTAATTTCTCAAAAGTCCCCATTATCAAACTTTCAGTTGTGCTCTATAAAGTCATCATTTGAGTAAAACGTATATTAGCATTGAGATGTGAATTTAAAACAAGAAAATCCTGAGTTTATGGTTTTGCTTCAGTGACTTGGTGAAAGGTTTCAGCCGTTTACCTCCACAGATGTAGAAGAAGACATTTGGAGAAAACAGGAGGCAGACAAGAGAAGGCAGCTTTATTTGTGCAGCACATTTCATACACAGAGACATTTCAATGTGGTTTCCAGTAGCAAGAATAGCATGAACATTAACATCAACGTAACAGCACAATTAATATACACAAATATATTTAGACCAAATTAAATACATTTCAAATTTAAAAAACAGAAAAAAGGTTAAAGTTAAAGGCGGAGCAGTTACAGAGCAGAAGGTGCAGTATAAGAAACATTAATTTAAAGGCTGATGAATACATGAAAGTTTTCAATGTTGATTTAAAAGTTTCTAGAGTTGGGGCACATTTGAGGTCATGAGGAAGCTGATTCCATCTGTGTGCAGCATAGTAGCTAAAAGCAGCTTCACCCTGTTTGGTTCTGACCTGGGGTTCTACCAGCTGACTGCTTCCTAAGGATCTCAGAGCCCTGCTGGGTGTATATACAGGAAGGAGATCCAACAAGTATTTTGGCCCCATGCCACTGGGTGATTTATAAACTAGTAGAAGCACTTTGAAATGGATTCTGTAGTTTACTGGAGCTAAAAAAGACAAATGAGTGACAAGTTTAAGAATGCACACTAAGAAAAATGCAGCTGCAAAATTTTGTTGCGATGCAAGAAGAGACAAACCATGTCAAAGACTTAAAAACATTAAAAGACAAAGTAAACTCATAAAAGGCAAATGTTCTCTGGGGCTTTGCTTATTGAAACTGGCAAAAAAAAAATCTGGGGACAAGAAATGAATTTGCTCTCTCAGATTTCTGCAGTTTGCTTTTTATATAACCACCTGAGACTAAAAACAACCCTCTCACATTTACCTACAACCATCTTGAAGATCCTAAAGACTTTTGGAAAAATATTCTGATGAGACAAAAGTGGATAAAATACATAAACACAACTCATTCAGATTAAAAGACAGCAAAGGCCTTTCCAACTATCACCGTCAGCCCTGTCCAAAAACAGGACGAAACATTCATTTGTTCCAAAAGCAGTTTGTCTCTTAAAAACATGTCGAAGCCACAAGTTATTTAAAAACTCGTCTTTCAAGGTTGGCAGGTCTGAGCTGGTAGAACTTCTATGTTTCTTTTTTGACAGCATGTCTTAATCTATTGTGTTTATTGTACATTCAGAAATTGGATAACCCTGAATCTTGCACAGAAGCCAGAGGATTCAGTCGTTGCACTGTCTGCAGTTAAAGGTGTTTTCATGGAGATTGTGTGGTTTTGTTGATTGTTTTGTGCGTTGGTTAATGTCAATGGCCAGTTTCATGTGTTCACTCCCTACTGGGACAATAAAATATCTTTTTATTATCAGAATTGAAACTGTATGGAAGGTGCGTGTGCCATTACATCTGGAGTAAAACTACAACTAAAACATCAAACCAGCAGTGAGACATGGTGGTGGTGTGATGGTCTGGGGCTGCTTTGCTGCTTCAGGACCACCTGTTGTAATTGATGGAACCAGGAATTCTCCAGAAGATCCTGAAGAAGAATGTCTGACCTTTGACCTTGATCATGCTGGAACCCCCCCATCCCGTTTAACCTTCTTGATGTGTTCATTACATTTATATATTATATATACACTACATATTATTCTACATGTTCTACATCATATAAACTAAGACCATGTTGCTCCCTTAGCCAAAAGCATGCTCACATACGTGTCTGCCTCCACTAACCCACTGACACTGCTCAGTTCAAAAGCATGGGACCAAACATTTCAGCCATGCGAAGAAGAATAGTGCAGCTAGTCTCTCAGTCAGTCCGGCCTCTTCATCACTAGCCCCAGTTTGGATCATTTGGTCGGTAATTGCAGCCCACAAGTGAGCCACTCCACATGAATGGAAGTGCAGTAAAGCGTCAGCGGCCATGATCAGTGACTGCTCCCAGGTAATAACCCTCCCCCTCGCCCGCCCTGTTCCTCTCCCAGGCTGCTCCTTCTGTTGAATGAGAGGATAAAAGTAGTGAGGACGAAGCATTTGCATGGGGAGGGGGGTCGGCAATATAGGCAATCCATAATTACCTGTAATGAGACTTTTGTCTTGAAGCATTATAGGGATGTTCTTGAAGTCACTCCGGAGGTGGTTTTCAGATGGGAGAAGAGCGGGGCGCACCTCGAGTCCTCTCAGGGCCCATCTCATCCATATGTGCAGTAATAAGTAATTACTGAAGTCTCATTGAAGTCCATGTGAAGTATTCTCCCTCTATTTCTCCTGAAGCACATGAATACCCGCCACTCACCTATTACACAAAGTGATACTCCTGAAGATCCAACGTGTCATCTCAATCTCCCTCTTCAGCTCTACTCGTTCCTTTCCTCCAGCCCCCTCAGTTTGAGAAAACAGCCGGCATCCTTTGATGTCTGACCGGCCTCGCACTGGGTCACCATCACTGCTGCATCTGACAGGGTACCTATTCATGCCGGTCCTGGGATATTGAAATCATTTTCTATATGGCACCATGTTCTGAATAACTACGATGGGCTGGCTGCGCTACCTCCTAGCCTGATAGCTCTCACACAGAGAGCAAAATTACAGGTCTGCTCTGACTGTGTTAAAGACCGTTCCCTACATCCAGCCAGAATAATCTAACCGAACATTTTTTATAGTGGGGAAAAAAAGAATAATTTCTGCAACACTGATTTTCCATCAGTAAAAAGTTTTTTCTGACTTTATTTTTGCAGCTATTTACTCTGTTACAGAACAGGAAAAAATAAATTATTAGATGGTGTCACTCATTATTTTAACCACTTTTCATCAGTAGGGTCACGGGGAGCTGGTATGTCTCCAGCAGTCATGTGCGAGAAGCGGGACACAGGACAGGTCTCCAGTCCATCACAGGGGGACACAGAGGCAAACATCCCATACTCACTCACACCTCCAATTACACATGCATGGTTTTGGTCTGTGGGAAGAAACCCACACATGCATGAAGAGAACATGCTAACTCCACACATAAACGCTGCAGACAGGATTCAAACCTGCAACCTTGTTGCTGTGAGGCAACAGTGCCACCATGCAGCCTCACAGATTGTTCATGTACATCTCTCAGGTGGAGTTTTATTATGAAGTCATTTGAATGTGTGTTGTCGACCCCAAAAACCCCACGGTTACCACACAACACACACACTCATAGACAAAACCGCTGTGCGGGTGGGCCTTGTCATCAGCTCTGCTTGTTTTTCTTTGATTGAGGGAAGTTCGCCATGCAACTTTGAGTGCGTGTGAGTGTGAGGAAGCGTGCCATGTGGATCAGTTTTCAGTGTCCACTTGGCACTGGGACTAATTTGCATTCCTTTGTGTGTGAATGAAAGACACCTATTCTGAGGATGGAGTTTACCAGCTGCCATCCAGGACTAGTCCTTATTAGAGCCCTGCTGTTCTTCTGAGAACGCCAGCACATGTTCAACACGCGCTGCCGCTCACACACGGCCACACGCACATGCACGCATGCACACACACGCACACACACACACACACACACACACACTCAAGGACACGTGCACCCCAAGTGCCCCAGTCATAATCTATTCATACACAAATGAAAACACACTAATGCAAATGCATAGAAAGAAACAGACCCACACTTCACACACAGACACTTGCAGAGGCTCTGAGCTGTGATTACCAGCACCAGTGGTAAGAAGAGGGCAAAGGTCAGTGTCTCACATACATCAGCCCCAGCAGATACAGAGACTGTGACCTTTGTGTTTACAAATTTACTCAGAAACATCCAGTTGTGATCTGAGCAGCTGCAATAGCGGCATTTTCACGCAGGTGGAACACTTTGAATTAAGGTGAACATCAACACAAATCTAAGAAATGCTAATTAAAAGGACTTTTCAGCTGTTCTGGTGTGTGTTTCTGTGTAAATGTTATGAATAATTACTGTGTCATGCATTGTAGAAAAGTTCCCTCAGCACAATAAATACCAAAGCTGTCTTAAAACACCACCAAACTCCAAAATGTCATAGTAGTTCATGCAATGTTGTTTTATAAACATTTATAGGGATGTCTGTTTTGTGTTACATGGCAAATGACATTGAAATGTATGGTTAATTGTAAGATTAGATATCATCAGCAGCAGAATGTGGGACGTCCTGTTGATGTGGGGTCAAATCAAGCAGGAATTTCTTTTTATTTATATCAAAAAACTGCATAATCATAAACACATGTTTTTCTCAAAAATATTAAAATTATGAAATGACCCAAAAGAAAGAAAGAAAATGTTTTTACATTTAATTTAATGTTTCAAATGTTAAGCTTGGAATAATCTTCCTTTTGATTTTGGAGGTTTTGTTTGTGCAAAAAGAGAAAAAACAAGACTCCGTTATGAACTATCTGATTAGTTGAAACATAAGAGCATACTTTAATTTTTCATTGGATAAAACTGATTTTCTATAGTCTAAGTCTCATTCTGGTGAGCATGTAGAGGTCAACACGCTGAAACCCAAACTTCTTCTGATTTTTTTCCCTCCTTGGGTAAAAGTGGAGTCTCTATTCCTAGAGACATTAAGCAGTCAGTGAATAATCATTTTGTGTTAAAGATCATCCATATTTGTACCTTGAGCTTCATTAGAAGGCAGCAGAAGAGAATCAGTGTTTGTGGGAAATGTAGTTACCACAAATTACCTCACTGAGGACCCCGAACACCTAATTAATCAGCAGCAGTAAATTAGTTCTGATGTTTTTTACTCCCGTTGGAGGTCCATTCGCCTTTGCTTTAAATGTAATTGAACAGCAGATTAGGGCAAAATTTCAGATTATAAAAGAGAAACAAATTGTTCAATTTAGGCTAATTAGAACTGAAAATGTAGAGAGCGTAGCTTCTGCCTGAATATCTAATTATAGAGAATAGAGAAGAAAAAAATGGCCATCTTTTAAAATTACAGCAAAAGGAAAAAAAATTAAAAACTTTAAGAGACTCTCTCACCTTTAGTCTGCTACACTGTTGTTTGATATTCTTTACTTTTTCTAAGGATCTTCACAAAACTGAAATAATCCAGTTTATTGAGAAATCAGATAGAAACATCAGCTCGCTGAGAAAAAAAAAGAGTGAATTGATTTCATTTTAAAAACCAGATGCATACGTTTCAGGTTCAGCTAAATTAATTTTAAATATCCATCCATCCATCCATCCATCCATCCATCCATCCATCCATCCATCCATCCATCCATCCATCCATCCATCCATCCATCCATCCATCCATCCATCCATCCATCCATCCATCCATCCATCCATTATCGTCCGCTTATCCGGGGTCGGGTTGCAGGGGCAGCAGCCTAAGCAGAGAGGCCCAGACTTCCCTCTCCCCAACCACTTGGGCCAGCTCCTCCTGGGGAATCCCAAGGCGTTCCCTGGCCAGACGAGAAACTTAGTCCCTCCATCCTGTCCTGGGTCTTCCTTTAGGTCTCCTCCTGGTTGGACATGCCCTGAAAGCCTCATCAGGGAGGTATCCAGGAGGCATTCTAACCAGATGCCCGAGCCACCTCAACTGGCTCCTCTTGATGTGGAGGAGCAGCAGATCTACTCTGAGCCCCTCCCAGATGTCCAAGCTTCTCACCCTATCTCTAAGGGAGAGCCCAGACACCCTGCGGAGAAAACTCATTTTGGCTGCTTGTATCCGCGATCTCGTTCTTTCGGTCACTACCCAAAGCTCGTGACCATAGGTGAGGGTTGGATCGTAAATCAACCGGTAAATTGAGAGCTTCGCCTTCCAGCTCAGCTCTCTCTTCACCATGACAGACCGGTACAACACCTGCATCATTGCAGACTCAGCACCAATCCACCTATCGATCTCCCGCTCCATCTTTCCCTCACTCGTGAACAAGACCCTGAGATACCTAAACTCCTCCACTTGAGGCAGGACCTCATCCCTGACCTGGAGAAGGCATTCTACCCTTTTCCAATACAAGACCATTTTCATCGCAGCTGCTTCACATACTGCGCTGTGTATTAAACAAGATAAAACAATGGAGAATGCAAGATCTTGGTGAAAAAGTAATGCAACACTGGATGGAAATAAATCTTGTGACACTGCAGAAGCTTATCGAAACAACACCACAGCGAATACATGCCGTAATCAAAGCTAAAGGCGGTCCAAAATATTAGTGTGTGACCTTTTTTTGGTGGCGACTTCTTTTTGGCCAGGCGGTGTATGTTACTATGTTGTTTAGCGCTGTGATACCTCAGTTCTATTGCTTTTTTGTGTGTGTCCTTTTTCTCTCTCTTTCTGCAGATCTATAAGCAGATTCTTGTACCTCTTGTACTGTTTCTTTTTGTAAACTTTTTTTTTGGGATTAAAAATAAACCAAAAGCAATTCTGATAACGTTTTTATATCAGGCAGGAAAATATAACTGAAGCTATAGTGCTTCACCTGTGAGAGTAAATCTGTTTTTGGCAAATCAGACAACAATTCTGATTTCTTTACAGGACACAGGACACGGTGAAGAAAAGACTGGGTCATCATGATACATCCATTAAACTTACCTTTGACCATCCTTCTGCACTCTACACATTCCCCTGCATGTTCTCAGCTTGGAGAAGCTGAACAGGAAGTGAAGCTAGATCCGGGCTGCCATAGTGTAACAATATACAAAGGTCCTTTATTCTCCAATCCAAAGATACATTAAATTTACTATTTAAATACAATGATACATACGGAAGGTTAGGGCCACTGAAAAGAGAAAAAGATAAGAATTATGACATTAATTTCAGAATTCAGAATTTTTTTTCCAGACGTTTGACTTCTGAGATTAAAATCATAATTCTGACTTTTTATTCTCACAGAATTCTTATTCTACCCTATTTTCTTTTCAGAGGCCCTAATCCTCTTCTTTAGATATGTTAATAAATGAGTTCCATGATAAATTAGAGATATACGCTTTCAAACTAAATTTTCTTCCTATTTTAATGAAGACTGGCTGAATTATTCAGAGCTTATTCTGATATAACAGAAATATGTATTTTTATGCTACACAACATGCTGATAGGTAAAAATACATTCAAAGGTAGGTAGACCTTTTATAATTTATATTAATTTATTGTTTTTCACTTATTTAGAAAATTAAAATGATTTTTGAGCTTGTGAGGAAGGTTGGCTGTAGGGTTACACTTGAGAAAGAAAAGTGCAACCCGCAGCACCTCAAACTGTCCCTCAATCAATACATCTCCTGCAGCAGTATCATCATCATCATCATCATCATCATCAGCAGCAGCAGCAGCAGGGATACATATGTGAAAGTATAGATCAGAGTACAGCTGGATGGCACAAAAACAGGTCCGATTTTCCTTTTCCTTTTGCATATTTAATTTTATTATAATTAAAAATGAAGGCTTTTTTAAGGGAACTTCACGTATCGTGCCACTGAGGGCATTTTCTCACAAAGCCTGCCTTGTCTGAGTTCTAAAGGGAGCTCACAGGTCACAGAGCAAATGGATACCAGCCATTCAAGCCTGTGTTTGGCAGCTTCAGCTTTTGCATTATTAAATAAAAGTCATCAGGTAAAATATTCAGAATTTGGCCTCATGTGACAAACTGAGACAGAGATGATTACCTTGTGGCAGCAACATCACTAAAAGAAGACTAATTGGATTCCCTTAGTATGGCTTCATTTAATTAAAAGTGATCATTGAACGACCACTGATATGAATGCAAGTGAAAGGTAGTCATTGAACCAAATCTGCTCTTTTATTCACAAGCTAAAGGTTATATGAGATTGCGCAGTAAATAGGCTGTTTGCTCTGTTTGGATTTTTTTCCCCACCATTATTCCGATTGTGGGATACTCGTAACTGATAGAGGGGCTATGAGATGGAGTATGACCGCTGTCACAATACAAACAACAGAGAGGCTTGGTGAAAAACGTAATTTCCCCTCCTCTGTGAAGCTAAAAAAAAAATAGAAGCAGGCAGAATTATTTGCCTGCAACTACTAGAGCTTGTTGTAATTACTATAATGATGTCTCCAAGTCAAGGCAGAGCCAGTGTCGTGCACACACAATAGCTGATCGGAGACAGGGAAAAAAAACTCACACAATCTTCTCATTAATGCATCCAGAGGGGGAGAGATGCTGCTTGGCCTTCTGCAAAACTAGAGGAAGGAATTTTAAATTTGCTCCTCAGATGCTCACATTAAAAAATACAGGACTTTTTAATATGTGATTGGTTTAGTGGTCCATACAAAATGTGAATGCAAATGATAGATATTTTAGTATACTTTTTAAAGCCATGACCATGATTTTGCACACTTGCACTCACATTTTTAAATAAAGGTTTTGAACAAGTGGTGTATTTGTTTTCATTATGAAAACACATTTTATGTAATATATATATATATATATATATATATATATATATATATATATATATATATATATATATATATATATAATTTTATTTAAGCACCTAGGTAAAAATAAATTTAAAAACAAATTCTTTGAATGACTCTAAGATTTAAAACATTTGTTGCTTTTTTAAAAATAGTTTAAATCGGCATCCCAATAATCGCTAAATTGAACAGAAAAATAAACTATGTCGTGGTCACCTTAATTTTGGCAGATTTGACAAATGTCCAAATCTTTTCACAGCAAAAGTAAAAAAAAAAAAAATAAGTTTATTTTTGCAGTGAAAATCCAGAATTAAAATTCTGTGGAAAAAGGTGATTTATACAATAATTTTATACATAGTTTTAAATTTATTTTTCATTTACCAAAACTCTTACATTTTGGTGCAAAATGCATCTGAAATAATATTTCAACAAAGAACCTTCCTAAACACGTCCGCACGAGGAGTTCAAGGCATTTGCGTTGAAACACTGCAGAAGGCAAAAAGAAACAGCTTTATGACCAGAAACAATTTCTCTGTGACTCTGCGGCTGTCCTGAGAAGACATGGTGGACACGCAGGGACCGTAGGCTGCTGCACAGATGTTCCCCCTCATTTCCACATGCGTGACACCACAGTCACTGGTTGGCCCTCGCCCCGGCGCCCGCTTACACATCCTTCCTCTTGGACTGTCCACATCACACACAGCCCCATTTGATTCTGATGGGTCCTGAAAGCCAGGAGACATACGCAGCTGTAACAACATCAATGCGCTCCGCCAGGTTTCAAGTCAGGGCCACATCTTATTATAATTACTACCTACGTATTATTTATTTACCTCCAAATTGTCACAGTGCTTCATGGGCTGTTTTGGGCTCTACCCTCCTCCCTCCCACCTTCCTGTCCTCTTTTCCTTCCTCTTCTTGATGTTTTCTTTTCCCGGTAGCAGGAGAGAAGACAAATGTTTGAGAAGAGGGACAGGCTGAGGGCAGGGGGGGAGTGGTGGGGGCAGCAGTGATCTGCAAATCATTTATTTACGTTTGGCATCTGCATAATGAGGCGGGCAGCCAATGGCGGCCGTGGCTGGCTGCAGACAGGGTGGCATGCCTTCAGTTTTAATGGGCACACACAGGAAACTTCCAATCCTTCTTGACATTTCTCATAGCGAAGTAAACGTGCTCTGGGTCAGAGTGTCTATTAGGAAGATAAGAGACGAACAAGTCAATTATACTTCAATGACTGCATAGCCAGGGGACCTCATTAACATGATCAGGGAGGTGCACGCTGTAGCAGCCCTCTCCTGTGTGTAGACCCTGATTAAGTTGTGGAAGAATGACATGGCCTTTTTCTTCCTGCTTTACATGGAAAAAGAAAGAAATTCAAAGACATAAATATGTTCAAATACACACACACACACACACACACACACACACACACACACACACACACACACACACACACACACACACACACACACACACACACACACACACACACACACTGTGCAGACATCGCCAGGACGTGGTGTCTGGCCAGCCAGCCAGAAATTGTTGACACGTTCAAAAAAGTGCGAGGCGCACTCCATCAGAGCTTTGTGGGGAGGTTGAATCTGCTGATAGGATCACAGAAGTGGATGCTTTGGGAAAACATTTGTGGCAGGAGATGTTGCGAGCTGTCATGCACAGCCTGGACGCATGGCCTTGGGTTGCATGTGGAGGGTGGGTGATGAGGAGGCAGCATGAGGGGAGGGGGGTGGTTGGGGGGTAGAAGCAGGCGAGGCACAGGCTGAAGCGGAGGTGCGGGTTAAAAAAAGCAGAGCCTGGGGTTTGGTGGGCGGAGTGGTGCATGTTTTTCTTCTTTCCTCTTCCCCGTTTCCTCGTGTTTTCTCAGCGAGGACGCTGCGATCGGTTGACAGTGATGGGATGAGTGCAGACAGGGCACAGGGAGCACGGCTTGTCTTTTCTAGTGCTTGCATAGTGTGCATCATATCCAGCCACTGCTCGGCTCTGGCTCTAATTATTTAATCCCAGTGCTTCTGTGTGGATCAGTGGGAATTGATCAGCATTCGTCTTATCAGAGGGAAATGTGTTGGCTGCTTCTTTAGACTGGAATAAAAATATTTGTTCCTCCCACACTTGCATGTTGTCAGCTATTAAAATGCTGCTTCTCAATTCTAGAAGAAGCTAAATAACGAAGGATTTGGGGTAATTTCACCTTATTGGTGCATTTAAATGAAAAGATTAAATGTTTATTATGAAGAAGAAGAAATTTGCACAAAATGTTGAGGTTGCTGGTTCAGATTTTGAGCAACGCAAAGAGGTGTTTAGTGTTTTAGCTGCACAGAAGATGTAAAGAAGCTGCAGAGCAAAATGAAATATTGGAGCAGCATAATAAAACCACATTTAGAGTTAAAATAAACATTTTCATGTTTTTGAGTTTAAAAATTCTCACACTGCTGGGCTGTCTGACCATAAAATCTCCATAATCATACAGCAAACTTCAGATTTCTTCCCTGTTTGAATGCTTAGTGAAGAGGAGAAAAGACGAAGCACGTCTTTGTCTATAGGAACACCAAACACACACACAAAGACGGTCCTCTCCTTATTTGCCCACATACCTCCGTTATTGCTCCCTGAAACATGAATGATTTGATTATTTGATGACAGCTTATTTCTTAAATCTGTGTCGGCACCATATGTGTCTAATGTGCGGCTCGCCCGCCGTATGAATGCCTCGCCCTGGGCTCCACGAGGAGGCCAGAGCTGTTTTCAAACCTGGAGGGAGGATCAGCTTGTGAACCCAGACAGGCATTCTCGCTCTGCAAATGTGCATCGGACTGGATTTAAGCGCATGTTCAAGGAAATGTCTCTCCACTGCCATCCATCTCTTGTTCTCCCACTCTTCATCTTTTTTATTAAGAATTAATAAGATGGCTTAAGGCTACAAGAGCTGTGTTTGAATATCTTTGCCTCGGTAGTGCAACCAAATCAAGCAGAGCAGAGCAGAGCAGAAAGCATCTTTCATTATTTCCACCGCCCTCCTGAGGAAGTAGTTTTGCTCCCTAATTGGTTGCCCTGTTGTTTTTGCCCTCCTTGCATGAGGTTTTGTTTTAACGACAGGATTTTGCAGCACAAACTAACATTAACCTGCTTTGCAACCTGTGTCTCCTCGGTCCAACAGGCTCTCCGGCTGATCTGACCTGACAGCAGAGATGTCCTGATGATAAATCTGGGCAGATTGTCTAAAATAATGAGATGTTTCTGCTAATTTGGAATTAAGATCATTTTGATTTTGAACCTTTTGTATAAATGTCATATTTAGATCATTTTTTGTGGAAGTCAGATCTCCTGCACCACTGCTCTTTGCCTTATCACAAACTTGTATCATAATAAACCATTTACTCATCTTTCAGCTTTGGGGTTCAGCTTTTGTTTGAGGCTGTGGTTCTGACATTATGACTACAGGTGAAACTGAAATTAGAATATGGTGTAAAGGTTAATTTATGTCAGTAATTCAACTTTAAAGGTGAAACTAATATTTGACATAGACTCATTGCATGCAAAGCCAGATATTCCAAGCTTTTATTTGTTATAATTGTGACGATTATGGCTTACAGCTGATGAAAATCCCACATTCAACATCTCAGACTATTAGAATATTGTGAAAAGATTCAATATTCTAGATGCGAAGTGTCACCCTCTAATCAGCTAATGAATCCTAAACACCTGCAAAGGGTTCCTGAGCCTTTAGATGGTCTCTCAGTCTAAGTTGGATTACTGAAGTAAATGGACTTTTGCACTATATTCTCATTTTTCGACTTTCACCTGTTTAACTAAATCTCTGGCATCTTTTGTGTGAGTGACACAAAAAGTGAAGGAAAACAAAATTATTCTGATGCATCTGTTTTTAAGTGATGTCATGTTTCTGTCTGCAGTAGGTGAATTTTTATAGCCAGCCTCTGACAAAGGCGCTACAGATAAATGCAGATTGTGCTGTCCATCCAGGGGGGCACCACACCTCAAACAACAGAAGAAAGATAAAATTGTTACTTTTTCTATTCTTTTACTGAAAATAGTTTTTGCATTTTCTTAATGTGAAAAACTAAACTCATGTTAAATCAAGTGCACACTGAATAAAATTAATATTATTTAATTCCATCCAGCCTTCAAGAGAAAATCCATTTCACTGAAATAGTTATCTTGCAGAGTTTAATGTTAACTCGCTTTCAAATATTATGCTGAATCTGGCTCAACAGAAAAAGAACAGTGATACATGAACAGGATCGGTAGAAATGATCCTGAGAGATCAGATGATGAGTTAGGGGACTCCTTTTGAGTTCTTTTTATTATGTATGAATGTAAATTTGTAAAACAAAAAAATATAAGAACAAAATTGCAAAAATAAACAAAGACAAAACCAATTGATCCCAGGCTACCAGATCACTGACAACTGAATCCTCTCAAGCAGAAAGAAAGCTGAACTATAAACTTCACAAACTGATAATCATATTTTAATCCATTTGGAGCAAAACGACTTTTTAAATGTTCAAACAAAATTAATCTTTAAACTTACTGTTTAATCATTGTTTCTTCTTTTTACTGCGTACTTTACTTTTATTTATGAAAGATTTATTAACTTATTATGTGTAACAAACAATAAATGTTTTTACATATTTCACAAATGCATCGCTTAGATGTTTTATATTTTTAATCTTCTTACAAATATATAAATATTTCATTCATATAAGATCCTAAGCTGTCCTATCTCATCTCCTCAGATGTGCTGTTGAGATACCTGAACATCAAAGATTCCTCCACTTCAGGAGCATCAAGTGCTGCTCATGCGTGCTCCACCTCAGCACCACTCATCCATGCAGCGGGAAACCTGCTGACTGGTCATCTCCTCTAACTGATCAGCAGAGCTGGTTTGCAGAGCTCCATTTCAGGTTGAGAACATTTTCACATTCCTTCAACAAAACAACACAGGTTATAGTTAGGGCTGGTACTCAGTCTCAGAATCAGGGCTCAAAGGTCACTCATTTCTCTAAATAACCACCTGATCACCCACCTTTATAGATGCATAAATGTCACAAAGACCCATGAGAACATGTTCAAACTTTCACTGGGCAGATTTTCACCAAATGATGCAAAAAACCTCAAGAAATAACACATCAGATCCAAGTGTACAGGAAGTTGTAATGTAAGATTTAAGAAACTGAAGTGAAGCTGACTTTCTTTCTGCTCTAACTTTCTCACCAGTGGAGATATGCTAGTCTTGCTAATTCTCTCTTTGAATAAAATCAATTCTGTTTTTTGTGTGGATAGAGTCTCCTTTTATTTAACAGCAGATAAAGCCTAGCACTGCTTCAAGGTTCTCCTGAAGCAACATTTACCCTGGAGGCGATAACGGCGGGGCCTAATTCTGCCACTTTTGTCCAAGTTCATTTAGTCTTTTTGCAAATCAGAAGTCAATTTAAGCAAAAACTCAGTCAACAACTTTCACCAAAATTAGTTTATACAGAAATGTGAAAACCTTGTGCTTTGAAGGTGTTGGCTTTACTTGGTATCTGCACAGACTTAATCAGCAAATTCAAATTCTTATGAAACAGCCAAACCTACTCTCAGGACCTGGAAAACGCTCCTAAATGAGTGTAGAGTCCAATCCCAGAGCTTTGAGCTGTAAGAAGAAGAGGAAACTAGTTAAAGTTTTAAAAAGAGAAACAAAAGTTCTTATCCTAACGCAGCAGATCTCTGTTGGGGAGAAAATGCACATTTAGACCATGATTCACCTGTTTATTTTTGGTAAAATCTCTACACAGAAAAAACCAGCAGGATAAAGTTACAGCTTTATAGACATTTTAAAACCAATTGGATTGTTGTCTTGTCTGTGACTAATGTTGCTTATTACTGAGGAGAACTGAAGCACATAATTCCCATCGTCTCTCTTCAATAACTTCAGAGGCTTACGAGAGCAGTTTCATCTGGAGCAGAGAGCAGCACGAATGCCACTCTGCTCTCTGACGGCAGGTTCTTTTACCCTGCCTCTTCACCGCAAAATAAATAGCTCAAATATTTCATTGCACTTCAATTTTCAAGCACAGAAATCAGTAGGGAAGGTCACAGATTTTATTTTCATCATTTAAATGTGAACATTTTAGTGCGAAACCAGCCACTTTAAAATTTACATGTGAAGATACCTAAATGGGGAAATTCTTTGTTTCAAATCACAACCTGTCTTAAACCATGAACTCACACACACGCTCGCACACACACACACACACACACACACACACACACACACACACACACACACACACACACACACACACACACACACACACACACACACACTTGCACACACGCACACACACTCTCTTGTTTACAGAATTGTTTGAATTCAGATACATTTTCCAGTGTGAACAGCCTGTTTAAAGTTCACTGAGAAACCATGTAATACTTGTTCTTTCTGAAATATTATCGCTCACTCTGAGTTGCACATGCTGAATGTGAAAAATTTCTATTTTGCCTTGGCTCCCAAATACCTTGAAACAGCCCTGGGTGTGGGACTGAATTTTGAAGGTGATCTGAATTGTATCAAATATATAAATATTACATGAATTATTGCTTTATACAGGTAAAAATGTGTAGTGGGATAAATTTTCCTTTTTGTTTTGTTTTCTTGTTTTTTATGTGACTTTTTCGCCTTGTTGGTTTGTGATCTTCCTGCATCTTCTCTCAATCCTCCAGAAAAACGGCTGCCTGGCTTTCTCCCTTTTCACCTCATGAGTTACTTTTGAACCAAGCAGATCGAAGGAATCTACTGTCCGAAAAATAGCGGAGGTGCACTGAGCGGCCGTGTGGGTGAGGTGAAAATGAGCATGAGTGATGCGTCAGACATGAATAAGAGACAGAAAGTACCAGATAATATGAGCGGACATGAACGATCATGTGTTAATTATACAGGTCCTTCTCAAAAAATTAGCATATTGTGATAAAGTTCATTATTTTCTGTAATGTACTGATAAACATTAGACTTTCATATATTTTAGATTCATTACACACAACTGAAGTAGTTCAAGCCGTTTATTGGTTTTAATATCGATGATTTTGGCATACAGCTCATGAAAACCCAAAATTCCTATCTCAAAAAATTAGCATATCATGAAAAGGTTCTCTAAACGAGCTATTAACCTAATCATCTGAATCAACTAATTAACTCTAAACACCTGCAAACGATTCCTGAGGCTTTTAAAAACTCCCAGCCTGGTTCATTACTCAAAACCACAATCATGGGTAAGACTGCCGACCTGACTGCTGTCCAGAAGGCCATCATTGACACCCTCAAGCAAGAGGTTAAGACACAGAAAGACATTTCTGAACGAATAGGCTGTTACCAGAGTGCTGTATCAAGGCATCTCAGTGGGAAGTCTGTGGGAAGGAAAAAGTGTGGCAGAAAACGCTGCACAACGAGAAGAGGTGACCGGACCCTGAAGAAGATTGTGGAGAAGGACCGATTCCAGACCTTGGGGGACCTGCGGAAGCAGTGGACTGAGCCTGGAGTGAAAACATCCAGAGCCACCGTGTACAGGCGTGTGCAGGAAATGGGCTACAGGTGCCGCATTCCCCAGGTCAAGCCACTGTTGAACCAGAAACAGCGGCAGAAGCGCCTGACCTGGGCTACAGTGAAGCAGCACTGGCCTGTTGCTCAGTGGTCCAAAGTACTTTTTTCAGATGAAAGCAAATTTTGCATGTCATTCGGAAATCAAGGTGCCAGAGTCTGGAGGAAGACTGGGCAGAGGGAAATGCCAAAAGGCCTGAAGTCCAGTGTCAAGTACCCACAGTCAGTGATGGTCTGGGGTGCCATGTCAGCTGCTGGTGTTGGTCCACTGTGTTTTATCAAGGGCAGGGTCAATGCAGCTAGCTATCAGGAGATTTTGGAGCACTTCATGCTTCCATCTGCTGAAAAGCTTTATGGAGATGAAGATTTCATTTTTCAGCACGACCTGGCACCTGCTCACAGTGCCAAAACCACTGGTAAATGGTTTACTGACCATGGTATTACTGTGCTCAATTGGCCTGCCAACTCTCCTGACCTGAACCCCATAGAGGATCTGTGGGATATTGTGAAGAGAAAGTTGAGAGACACAAGACCCAACACTCTGGATGAGCTTAAGGCCGCTATCCAAGCATCCTGGGCCTCCATAACACCTCAGCAGTGCCACAGGCTGATTGCCTCCATGCCACGCCGCACTGAAGCAGTCATTTCTGCAAAAGGATTCCCTACCAAGTATTGAGTGCATAACTGAACATAATTATTTGAAGGTTGACCTTTTTTGTATTAAAAACACTTTTCTTTTATTGGTCGGTTGGAATATGCAAATTTTTTGAGATAGGAATTTTGGGTTTTCATGAGCTGTATGCCACAATCATCAATATTAAAACAATAAACGGCTTGAACTACTTCAGTTGTGTGTAATGAATCTAAAATATATGAAAGTCTAATGTTTATCAGTACATTACAGAAAATAATGAACTTCACAATATGCAAATTTTTTTGAGAAGGACCTGTATTTTTTGGTGGCGCCACTTTGAGAATGTTACTGTGGCTGTGCGCAGGATGCTGCTGCCTGGAGAGCATCAACAATCAGCCTTGTCTGTCCTCTCCACTCAAAGGAATCCCTACGCTAAGGGCCGGAATATACTTACTGTTTAGCATAGCTTGCATTGATTTGAAGCATCGTAAGTGCGAGTCCCCCGAAATTAACGCGACACGATGTGCACGAACGATGTAATATACAAGTAACCAGTAGGTGGAGTTGACAAAACGAGCGAGACACACTCATCATGGTGACTCCGTCTCTGGTTTAGAGGTCTTTCATACTATCTACGATACCGCTGCTGTCTTTTTTTCTGCTGTAATCTCAAAATTAACCAGTTACTGATTTCTTTTAATGAAGCCATGTTTGTTTCTCAATCAGGTCTGAGTACTCTCGTTTGCCCCCTAGTGGAACACTCCAGCACTACATGTAGTGCAGCGCCGAGTAGCAGCAAGTATATGAACAAAGACGCAGCCTGCTGCCTGTGCCAACGTGAGGTTAAACAGCAAGTATATTCCGGCCCTTAGAGTAGAAACAGGATCTTTTTTCGGGCTCCCCCTGGGTGTGTAAGTTGAGGGCTTCCAGCTTCCCCATAATTGAAACCCTGCTCCTGGATGAAAACCCGGACATTTTCATCAATATAGGAAACCCCACCGGATGCCCCGGACAGAAGGTGAAAAGTGGAATGTCTGGGGAAAAGAGGACGTTTGGTCACCCTAAAGCACATACCTTAATCATTGCAAGCAAGTGGTATTTTTGTGTTCAAGTAAGACCTTACCAACGGATGGCCGTTAGGGTCAAAAATCCCTGGGAGTGCAACCTCCGCAAAATGACAAGCACATCAGACTCCCTTTCATCACTGGCAGCAAGTGAAGAGGTAAATGTGTAAAACAACAATGTTTATGAATGGCTAAACTTTTGTAACCATTTGTTACAAATCAGCAAATGAATTTTGTCCTCACAGGCTCCCGTAGAAGGAAACATGGCATCCAATATGGCGTCACCCAGATACTTAGACCCATAGATATCATATATATCACTAGATGCCTTACCTGCGCTCTTTGTCGATTGGACGAACGTCCCTACGCGGCGGCCATCTTACCTCGGACAGCTGCCCCCTTTCATAACGTTGGTGTCAATGGTGCATGTACTATTTAAATAACTCTAACTTGCTCAATTTTCAACCGAATTTCAAACGGTTTGGTTTGTTATAAACGCCAGAGATGTGGCTGTAAAATATGACGGATTTGGCCCGTTAATTAAAAAATGATAAAGTATGTCCTATCAAGCTTATGTGCTATAAGGTTTGTAATAAGGCAACCCGCTTGTAAATCCGTTAATATTTAATCGAGTTAAGAGTGTTTTTGTTTAAGTTGTTCACTCAACTTCCATCTGCTACCATTGAGAACGGAACGTAAGATGTCCGAGGTAAGATGGCCGCCGTGTAGGGACGCTGTCGACTCCTAGTTAAGGCATCTAGTGATATATATGATATCTATGCTTAGACCCGCTCCCATGTATATTAGACCCGATTTTTATGGTTATATGTTATGAAGCCGCCAATATTTTTCAACGACTGGACATAATTTTATTAATCTTCTACGTTTCGATGGATATTTCCAGAGATTAATGGTAAAAACTACACATTGTCTCTTTAACCTGAACCAAGTGAGGCCTGCTGTGCCTTAGGCCTGGGTCACAAGGCAAGATTTTGGAAATTGTGTGACGATTTTTAAAACATGAGCAACCACACAGGTGCGTCTTTAGGATTGTCGGAACAGGAGAGTTGTGTCAAAAATCACCACAATCATCCTGCTAAATGAACCAACCCATAGCTGTTGTTTTGGGTTCTTTTGATCTTGAATTAGTTGTGTTACTTTTTGAGCTCTTTTAGCCTAATTCAATATTACCAGACAGGTTCTAATGAAGTGATTTAATTCTACAGGACTGGGTGTGGCCCTGAAAGCAGTTTTTAAACGAAAAATAAAAAGGTCTAATTGTCTAAATAACACCGATGCCGTTTTGCAGCAGGACCTCCCAACAGCTCACGAGCATGTTTTGATGTGTAAAATCAGCAGATCTCCTGTTTAATGAGTACATTGTGGTTATTATTGGAGCTCTGAAAACATTGTTACTGTTTATTCATTTGTCCCCTGAAGGTTGAAACAGGTCAGTGTCAAAGCACTCATCTTAGATTAGAGCCTGCTGTATTCTCACATTTCTACATAATAGCCAAAATAACTGGTCAGTAATTTATTTTAATGGTTGTCTTTTTTTGCATCCTTTCACTTGTTTTCATATTGTTTGACACAAAGAAAAGCTCTGTTTAGAATGTCATAATGAATGAATGTGACTGGGATGGGATCCAGTTAATAGCATGTTCAAATAAAAGGAAAAGACCCCAATAGGGACATTTTTATAAAGACATTGTTGAGTCTGATTACATCAGTTTTAATTTGAGCAGTGATGCCTGCAGGGTCCAGATTTGTCTCAAAGGTCACACACAGAAAATGTTTTGATTATTAGTCTGTGGATTTAAACCACACACCTGCTGGGAATGTCATGTAATCTGCAGGAAGGATGGAAAATGTCTGACGGATTAAATTATATTAAAGAAAATAAATAAATAGCTTTTGTTTTATTAACTTTTACAAAATTATTTTTCTCAGGCTTGGACCATTTTTTGATAATGCATTTCTGTGACCAAGAATGAATGATCCTTTAGTAGTAACCATGGTAACAACTCTCATGCTGTAAAGAGGTCAAATGGGAGCCACCACTGAAAAAGTCCTATCCCCCCTCGTCCTCAGCAGAGACCTGAGGATGGAGAGCAGCAGCAGGTTTTCTGAACAGAGAGGGAACATTCAGCCGTGGCTTGTTGGAAGATTTAAGAACTCTAAAACGTGTCTTAAAAGAGACAGGCAGCCAATGTAGAGCTGCCAATATTGGTGTAGCATGTTCAAACTTCCTCATTAATTGTCATCTTTAATAAAAAATTGCTGCCATCTTGAAACTGGTAATTTATCTTAAACAACACTTTCTATAAAGTTTGTTTTATGAATAGTTAGATCTTTGTGCAGAGGTGATTTTATTGCTTCTGTGCTTGGATGCACTAAAAAATTGCTGTTGTATTAGTGACAGTGATGGTGAAAAGATGTAGAAAACATTACTTGCATAAATTTCTATGAAATGTTGTAGACTGGTGCTTTTTTAGATGGCAGTAAAGTTCTTTATGGTGCTCAGAATAACTGTTTATTCATCTGAGGATGTGAATGACATTTCTCTCAGTTAAGGCTGTTCATGAATTAATCTATGAGTAAAATTGTGATTATTTATAACTTTTTCACACAAAACGCCAATAAAAGTCAGATCCACACTGATTTTACTGACAGAAAACTTTTTCTGTTATTCATGCTGATCCAGGCTTGATCCCAGTACCTGATCCAGTCTGCACCGTGAAGCTTGGGCTCATGCCATCCAAGGTTAGTCCAGACTCTTTAAACTGTAACCTTATGATCCTCCAGGCCAAGCTTAATGGGACACCAGAGTCCCAACCCGCCTCAACCAGTCCACTGGATTAGTGCTACTCGGATCCGATCACATCCAGGCCCATCACAGAGGCCCTTCAGAGCGCAGAACTGCAAATCTGAGGTGGCACTGCTGGGTCCAAGACCTGCCTGAGTTTACCCATGGCCTCAGGTCATGTGGCTTTGCTGACCAGCTCTCAGACAGCCTGAGGGAACTGAAACAGCAGCAACAGAGAAGGAGGAAGAGAGGCTGACCCAGAAAGACCAGCAGTCCATCAGGGTCACACAATGAACACAAATACTTTACTCTGCAAAGAGCTGGAAAAGGAGCATCTGTGGGACGTCTCTGCAAGGAGATGTGGACTGAGACAAGACTGTTAACACAGAAAAATGCAAGATTAGAGAGGTGCAGAGGGACATGTAGACAGACAGTAAAACATTAATCAAATGAAACATATCTAGCAAAATATATTAAGGACAGATCTAAATATTTAAAGGTCAACTTTACTCATATTTTTAATACATCTGCAGTGGTCTCTAGTAGGAATGATTGCCTTGTAAGTCATAATCTGGCAGAAAAAAATGCTTCGGTGTGCCTGTTTCAGGATGTAGAAGTCAGCTGCAGGAGAGAGCAGAACACGGCAAGATTTAGGCCCTTATTTCCTGATATTTGGACATCTCACTTCTGATTGGCTAACAGCAATGCAACTCTACCACTGACTCTGTTTGCTCTGCAACGTTGATGTTTTATCTCCACAAATAACACAGGCATGGAGGAGTTCTGCTGTGTGGTGGAGTTGCTAATGTTAACGGTTAGCTTCTACTAGCCAAGACAATTTCTGCTGTTTCCTGGACGCTAAACCAACAACAACCTTTCCCGTCATGAGTCAAGATGGGTGAGTCCCTGAATGTTAAGTGACAGTGTGACGTAGATCTGTCTGGATTTTTAAATCCTAAAGTTTCAGCATTTATTTTCTATCAGCTAATGCAGGAGATAGGTGTAGGAGACTATTTTCATGTTCAGCCTGCATGAAAAACTCAGAATGACCAATTATAATCAGAAATAATCATTAAAAAGGGTTTTTCAGTGAAGCTGACCTTTAACACCCAGCAAAATTTCATGAGATTTTATTGTAGAAATTACTTTCCTCTAATCTACGTTTTGTGTTTAAAGTAGAACGTTTCAAAGGCATAACGTACAGAAATGTATAAATGATCTGAGTGCTGTCAACTAGTTTGTTTGAACACAAACTGGTTCTCTTTTCTTAGATTGAGAGTAGAAAACCAAAGCAAAAGGCCCTCTGACAGCCTGCATGTTTGGTTTATTATATTTAAATTACTTGTAGATAATTTGCAATCTGCTGGTTCCCTTATAGTGAAAACCTAAAAGGCCAACTGACTTTTTATTATCTGAATCTAATTTTGTTACAGTTGAATTGACTGAGAACAGTTGGTTTGAATCTGAACCTGATGTGAATTAGACTCGTTGCTTTTTGTAAATGGCGCTATATAAATAAAACAAACAGAACATTTGGGACAATAACCAGCTAGTGGATTGGAACAAGACTTGCTGTATAAACAGGAATGAATGAAATACACATCTGGAAAGCTGGAAGAGTTTGGAGGGGGAGATGCAGACATGAGTGAGGATCTTTATTACACATGAGAGCAAAGAGTCACAGACCTAAACAAAATTGCCAACGTCACTTACAGACAGTGTCCAAACAATTGAGACCACATCATCTCAGCTGAGAGAAACAAAAACCAACAGGCTGAGAGAGAACTGGTAAATGTGTTGTGGGTGTGCAGTGGCTGTAGTGCATGTGTACTAGTCTTTATCTGATTGGATTACAGCATCGTAGACCACATGCAGTGAGGCATGGGAAGCTTCTTATTTAGACTGACGGACTCTCTTGCTGAGTGGAAGAGAAGGATGGACATGAACTCAGTGACCAAAATGAAGGCCATTTCCAAAATTACCATTCAAATGACTCACAGACATTGTATACCGGTATCCAACGTTTTGTCGGATAAATCTCTTTTTTTCCCCATTATGTGAACATGTTTTTAATTAGTTCCTTGTATTTTGCAGGTATTGTGTTTACACAGGCCGGTAGTAGCTTGGCCTCCAGCCCATTGTGTCTGTCCACAAAAGATTTAATCATCCACCTATATGAAGCCTGGAGAGGAGGGACTCACTCCTACCAAACACTCAGCTTGTGTTGTCCACAGCTTTTATTGAGTGCTTTATTTTGCTTGCATTTGTTTTTTTCCAGTAAAAATGTCTCTGTTTTATTGAAGGTTTTTGTTTGTAGTTTTAAATAGCACAGGGAGCTCTGAGCACAATGCCTAGCATCTGATCAGGTGCTTTATACATGCTAGTAAAGGAACATGTTGTAGACTAGCTAATAATGATTTTAGCTTCACGGACCACTGTTAAGGGATTTTCTGTAGAGCCACTGTGTCACAATCATAGAAACATCAGTAACACTTTACAAGAAGGGTCCCTTTATTAATGTTACTTAGTGCATTATTAAGCATTAATAAACAAAGTGTCCCTTTATTAATGTTACTTAGTGTATTATTAAGCATTAATAAACAAAGGGTTCCTTTATTAATGTTACTGTTATTGTTAACTATTAAGTGTCCTTAGGGTTAGGACAAAGGGCCAACGTGGTGTCAGAGTAGTAATGAAATACATATATGGTTAAGCAGTTGTTAATACTTTATTTAATAGTTTATTAATGCTTAATAATACAGTAAGTAACATTAATAAAGGGATTCTTATTGTAAAGTGTTACTGAAACATCACTGGCTGTTGGATTTCTGGTGATCTTGTTTGTCCGTCTGTCTTGAGCTTTAGTCTGCTTTTTGTTTATTCTGCCTTAAATATTCCCTATTAACCTGCTCAGTTAGAACCAGATTGGACTTTATTAAGGATTTCCGTAGAACTTAAAGGCTAAATGTCAAGGATTCCTATTTGACATTTCCTGACTTATAGCCAGCTGAATCCATTCCGGGTCACATTAGTGTTCTTCATGGAATTTGTACGCTATTGCTGCAAGACCTGCTGCTGAGGATAACTATCAACAACATACATGGGATAATCTAGGCCACATCTAAGATGCCTCAATCAAATAAAGACAAAGGTTTTAAATTGTATGTGTCTACCGACATTCATACGAGCGCTGTTCCTGAGCTGACGCCATTTTTGTTGTTTTTCCCCGCCGCAATTCTGGTGTTAACTGGATAACAAGCGTAGAGCGCTGTGATTGGCCAGATACAAAACTGTTCGGGCCAATAGCAGACCTGCTGAGGCTACAATGAAGTGTGGTCAGACTGACCTGCAGAGCAAATTTTGCAACGATTGGTCTAGATTTTTAGCCTACCCCAAATAATAATTACAGTAAAAAAATGTTTTTTTCAGTTAACTACACCTTTAACTTCTTGTTCCGAGCAATCTCTGCATCAAATTCATTACAAACATTTAATTCATGAGAAAATAAACATTCAGTATATGTAGGTTCTTTCATTTATCCATCAGGTGGATGAACTCAGGTGGACACTTGAGCAGCTAAGGAGATAACACAGCAGGCAGAATTACATGCCACAACTGATGAAGAGAAAAGGCCTACCTCTCTGACCACATCAAAGGGACCTGGTCATCAATAGGCAAGCGGAGTCCTGGATTACCATCCCGTCCACCTCTGCTGCTGCATCAACACACAGACTTGTGCACAGCGACCACACAAGCTAAGAGACACAAACTACTTTCTATACCCCATAACAACCAGAAGCTGTTGTTGCCTCTCACAATTAATTAGGCAACTTATTGAGCTCAAGATGCAATATGCATGTTAATTTAATGGGCTGTGTCTGGTTCCAGAGAAAAGACGGAAACGCTTTGATGTTTACAAAATTTGGCAGTAAATCACTGGCGGCGAACAATTACAGAATTAATGAAGATCAAAAGAACAATCGCGAAGGCTGCTCCTGCAAATACATGTATGTAAATGTTGGAAAACGCATGATGTCTGCTCAGGCCGAACGTCAGTGTTCTCTTACTGGTTATGAGTGCATCGAGTGTGTTGGTGGGCTTACTTTTCTTTATTTATAAGTGTTGTTTACTCTGGAACAGGGTCACACTCGTGTAAAACGAAACACAATATATAAAATGCTATATGCTACACAAACCTCCCTAGACGTTATGTTTATCACACACTGGCTGGTTTGTGAAATGTTTTTATCACCAGATAAATAAGACAAAAACGAATCATTTTCAAATATTTTAACTTTTTTTGCAAACGTTAGCTGATCAATAAACATGAGAATTTGTTTCAAGTGTAAATATTAAGAAGAAAATTAATTAATTTAGAGTATTTTCATAATCACTCCACACACATACTACTAATATGGTTCTTATAGCCTTTGCAATAATCTAAAATATAGAGTTAATATAAGAACAACCATCCAAAATGAACGGTTTACGTCCAAATATGAAAAAAGGAATCCAATCTGAAATAATTTAATAGTTTTAGTTCTGACTTCTTTGCATAGTGGAGTGGAAATGAGCAATTTGGGTCACATGCAAATGTCTTGCTTGTAATATTTCCAGCATCTGTTGATCCATCTGGAGTCTAATGAACACAAGCCTCGCTGGTGAGTGCCAACATTCAAAAAGGCGGCAAAGACATGCTCAACAACTGAAAGCATTACAACACAACAAAACCCCTAAAACTCAAATGTGTCCGTATCCTAAAAAACAGAAACCTGGGTCTACCACCTGTTGGAATTTAAACAAAATAAATAATCTACCAAAGACATCTTAGCTGTAAAATGAAAAAAGTGGCTGATTTTAGTAGATGCTATTTTTTCCACCATGATGAGAGCTGCAGGGAACGATGTCTGTGCTCCTTGTGTTAAAAGCACATTTAATTAAACACGACTTTGGTTCGCGATCACACATGTCATGTTGGATTTCAGTGTGAGGATCTCCACGCAGAGAGCAGAGCCTCCTCTAATTATGGAAAAAGTTGTCAAGGCGTCGGCACTCCGGCTTGGTATCTACGCGTGGTACCCGCCCGAGAAACAACAGGCTGTTGGAAACCTGCACCCACCACTGCCTTTTAGGCTAAAACCTGTGCGACGTGCAGGCTTCACGGACTGTCTGTGAGACGGGGACATCCCTCTAAATCACTCATAGAATAATTCACAGGGATGGCTGAACTGCAGGAAGCTGCTGAGCTGAGGTGGATTCTTGAGTCATCGTTCAGTCCACCACCAGCCAGGCAGAGCTATGCTGAGAGCAGAGAGGTCACTCCGAGCAGGAAGTCCAACTGTTTCACCCCAAAAATAAAACCACGACTTATACAGATTTTCTTTAGAAAACAGCATTATTGTTTGGCTGACTATATCTTTGCTGTAACACAATTTCTCTAGAATAAATGTTGCAATGTTGGGAACCTGAGTAGTCACCTTTACTACAATGGACAACATCAATCTGTGGAACACAGCTACACATGTGGGTAGCATCCCAAAAGTGTGTAACTGTTTTCTTTGAGTTGCTGGGACTGGATGATTTTATTTTCCTACAGTTATAGGGAAAATGACCCATAGGGCATTTTTACATTTAATTCATTTTCCACTGTCAGGAGCCTCAGTAGAGTGTGGAAGAGCAATACGCAGCCACAACAGCTTGGCTCCTCCTCATGCTGGTAAAGCTGGGCTAATATGGCATGATTTTTTAATTGTTGACCAATTTTCAAAACATGAGAGACCACACGTGGCTATCACGGCTATGGCAAACCTCGCAATATAAAACGGGACTTCAAAGTAAACAAACATGGTTGAGGAGGCGCATGTGCGTTTTTGTCATCGCACTTTACCGGCCTTTACCAGACTGGTCACATGTTCCTGTGGAAGGACGTCCCACTTCTTTACCAGGACTTGTAAAAGTGAGCCTGGAGCACACCTGACAGCACCTGAAGTTCAAAACAAAAGTAAACCCCAACAGGAGAATATTTCAGGTGGTGTCGTCCACACAGGTAGCTGTGTTGCTACTTCTATGGATGCACAATCCCAACAAGTGTTGCATAAGGTAAAAGTGGCTAAAAAGCTTTCTAACTATATAAGATTTATTGCATTAAAGAAATAAACAACCAAAATCTAATGTCTTTACTTTTTGAGCTACGTTAAGTTTTGTGTTAAAGGTAAAAAAGAAAAAAGACCAAAACATCTGATTATAAATCCTCGACAGTAGGGGTTAGGGTTAGGCTCAAACAATTTATCTTTGACTAATAAAATCTCATAATGTTTGGATTTTTTCTGACTTAAACAGTATGATGTGTGAAATGTCCTGTTTATTACCGATCCTATATGTAAAGGTTTATCAAGAAAATCCAATTTTTATTAAATCTTTTACGTTCTGAATCAAAACTGACAGAATAATTTATCAGGGGAAAGAGGACATGATCCCAAAATTACCACATGAACTCTGTAAAAAAACAAACCACATGAATAATTATATGAAAAATGGCCAAATTTATTAAATGTTGAATTTTCTTAGATTTACATGTTTTTTGTAATTAGTGCTTTCACAGTACAGCACTCATTTTAACACCTGATGCTCTTTGTTGAGGTAGATTGCTCTGACCGGACCGGTCCTTTACCAGTCCCACACAGGACTTATCCCACAGAAACATTCCCACTGAGTTTCTGTACTTTATATTTACTTGATTAAATATCAAGAAATCAGGGAGAAAAATGACATCACAAATAAATGGAAGCGAAAATGAAATAAGAAACATTTGACAAATAACTAAACAATACAATCAAAACCACCTCCCTGTTGGTGTGACACACTGACTCCTACAGAGCTGATCTTTGTTGGCAAAGTTTAGAGCAGATAAAGCCGAGGTTAGTGAATGAGGCACTCATGAAAAGTAAAGAGGAGAAATACTAGTTTGATGGAGTTTTTTGTGCAGTCATCTTTTCACACCAATAAGTTTATCTGAAAGGAGAAAGTAGCTGCATTCCACTCATGTTCACTGGTTGCACTTAGAGATCAATACGTTCCAACTTTTAAGCAGCCACCATCGGTTCTGATAAATATTAGTCTTTGTGATTCACAAGCATGCAGGTGCTGAGAAAATCCTTGAAGTCTAAACGTCTGTCCAGCGGACAGCAGTGGTGCTTTACAATTCTTTACAATCCCAGTATGTGAAACCTTCAACTAAATACTTCAGACGTTCTTTAAGGAGTTTTGTTCTGTTTGCCTTCAGTTTTGTGCTTCTAAAGAACAAATAATTCAAGGTTTTCGGAGCAGAAAAAAGTATGATTTTGAAATCTTTGTTACATTTCTTGTTAATTTTCTTCCACTTTCACATCTCATACCCTCAGATAGGCTTAATGTTTGTTTTTTATACTGATATTCACACTTCTCAAAGTTTCAAAATGGATGAATAAACCTCAGATTTGATGTAAAACAAACTAAATGATGAAAGTTATTGGGTTTTCCCTCATAAATGTTTTTCTACCTTTCATAAAAGCCCCGAGTAGAGAGAATGTATCCTCTTGAGTGTTTGGGATGAAGACACAACCTGTAGAGGGTTTACCTCACCTCTCACCTGTTGGCTGCTGGACTCCAGCAGATCTGTTGCAGGTAGAAAAAACAGTTTCTTCATGTTTCAGGTTTTATTATTAGAGCTACAGTAGCTCAGGAGCAGGTTGTCCAGTAATCGGAAGGTTGTAGGATCAATCCCGGCTCTTGGCAGAGAATGCTGCTGTTGTGTCTCTGGGCAAGACACTTAACCCTCCCTGCCTGCTGGTGGTGGTCAGAGGGACCGGTGGCACTTGCGCTCAGCAGCCTCGCCTCCGTCAGTGCGCCCCAGGGAAGCTGTGGCTACAATGTAGCTCATCATCACCAGCATGTGAATGGATGAATGATACACTGTAGTGTAAAGCGCTTTGAAGTCCTCTGATTCTGAAAGGCGCTATACAAGTGCAAGTCATTTATCCTTTATTCATAACTGTCACCTTTATTAGTTAAAAATGAATAAATGTAATTATCAATAACCTTGGTTATTATTGAATTATCTGAGTCATTTTCTATTATTTTAATGATTTATTAACAACATCAACAGCAGCAGACATGCTTCCTGAAGAAATTCAGTTTCTTTAGCAGAGGCCTTTAAGGATCTTTGCTCAAACTGTGTATTTGAGCGCCATCTGCTGCTCATTTTATTCTGAGACCACAAACCAAGCTGTGAATGTCAATTTAATAATGTATTTTACCTTTTGATTTAATAATATTATTAAACAGCACAGAATAATCAGGAAACATGTTGTTCCTCTGTTGTCTACATCAGTGGTTCCCATCCTGGGGTCCCTGCAAGGGGGTCCCAACAGGATTGCAGGGGGTCTCAATAACTTCATCTGAGCTGATCTTGTGACATTACCAAGATTATATTTGTAAAAATTACATTTATAAAATCCCAGTAACACGCCCAATAGTAAAATCAAAAGTCTAAGAGCCACAACTCTGTATGTCTGTGTAAAGTTTGTAATTATTCACTTTTAATCGTGTGCATGCAGGTAGGAGTTGGTGGGGCGGTTCTGGCTTGTCTTGGACGGAGGCAAAGGGGTCCTTTTGGAAAAAAAGGTTGGGAACCACTCATCTAGATGAATAAATGAGGAGAAAGAAAAAGTCAAACTTTAGAGACTAAGGAATAAAGGTTATGCTGACTGGTTGTGCAGCCTGGTGCTCGTGCAGATGGTGGAGGGAAATGTCAAACAGGCGAGAACAAGCAGGCAGGATGGACAGATTCACACAGGCAAACTTCCCCCTGAGGGGCTTTACTGATTGACACAAATCAAAAGGTCTTAGCAAGGTGCCATTTAATGTGACTGTAAACAAGGTCATGAGGATGTAAGGTTACAGCTGCCAGCCTGTCTGTGACCTGCGAGGTGCCACAGGTCACCGGGTCAGGCAAAAAAATCCGTTTTAAGCTCTAAACAAGAACTAAACAGTCTGATGGTGCTAAGCAGGATGCAAAAATAGTCATGTGGACATTTCCATTAAATAATAACATTAAAACATGCTGTGGGATGCTGTTTGTAAACGTTTTTCAACCACTAAATCCAAGAGTTAAAGCAGTTATCTAAAACTAAAAGAAAATATTAAAACAATTAGAGGCGATTGTTTTAATTGGAAATCATTATTTTTGCTCATTCTAAACACTCTAGCACCCTGGTTGAGAGAAAAACAAATAAACTTACTAAATGATAGAAGATTAGGTTAATTTAGCAGGATGATTAGCTAACAAGCTACGTTAAAGTAAAAGTTCAGAACTTTGCTACAGAAGCTGAATTGCAGACATCAAAACAGATTTAAAATTTTGAATGTTTTTGCATTTATGACATTAATGATGCTGCAGTTTGCAAAAAGCTTAAAGCTGCGACTCCTAGCTGAATAGAGTTTAAAACATGCCATTTGCTAGGTAAACAACAACGAAAAAGATAAACTTGTTTTAGAGCAAATAAAAAAAACCCTGAAAAATAAAAAGATCACAGCTGAAATTTCACATTTCTACAAACTTGTGAAATAAACGGATGACTCCTGAGGTGTTGATTGAGACAAAGTCTAATAGACAAGAGGAATACTGTAGCTCTACAGAGACCATTTATTCCATGAACACTTAACTCTGGCTAACAGATGGTGTTGACAGTGAGACATATCGATCTGTGAGGCAGAGCAGAGGTTGCCCCTAGGCTACTTTGGGGATTTAGAGGTTGGGTGAGTAAAATAAATGGGGTGTCTCTGAGAATTTGGCCCCGGGTAGGACGCTCAGCACTGGAGACTGACTGGTCTGTTTGCTTACTGGGTGTATCGACATCAGACTGGGTTGGGCAGCGGGCCAGCCAAGGTCTCTGGTACTGACTGTCTGACTAGTTATTGATTGAATGAATTATGTGAAATCCTCCACACTATAGTTCATACAGAACAACATACACTAACCAGCCACTTTGTTATGTACAGCTGTGCAATTGCTTGCCAGGAGTCAATCTACCACATAGATAAACATGGCATACCAGACAGGCAGGTCTGATCATTTCAGAAACTGATCTACTGGGACTTTAACCCACAATCACCTTCAGGGTTCAAAGAAAATGTCTGATGAATCTGGATTTCAGCTGCAACATTCAGCTGTCGGGTCAAAATTTGGTGTCACCAATATGAAAGCATAGATTCATCCTGCCTTGCTGGGGTGTGGGGTGGTGTGGGTGTTCTTGGCCTACGTTGGACCTCTTAGTACCACCTGAGCCTGGTTTAAACACCACAGGCTGCCCGAGTATTGTTGTTGACCATGTCCATCCATTTATGACCACACGGAGCCACCTTTTGATGGCTACTTCCAGCAGGATGATGCACCATGTCACAAATCTCAGATCATCTATAACTGGTTTCTAGAACATGTCAATGAGTTCACTGGACTCCAACGACCTCCAGTTGCCATATCTCTGTCCAGTCTAGAACCTTTGGGATGTGGTGGAACAGGAGATTTCCATCATGGATGTTCAACTGTGATGCTGTTCTGTCAGTATGGACCAGAAGCTCCGAGGAAGGTTTACAACACCTTGTTGAATCTGTTACATGAAGAATTCAGGTGGTCCAACCTGGTTTTAGCACAGTGTGCCCGAATAAAGTGTCTCATCAGTGTCATTAGTTTGATTCACCTGGTGTTTTTATCCCATTCTACTGCTGGTATTTTTTAGGTTTTCCACAGTGAACCTCAGAAAAAGCACAAAGAGCTGATGAGCTTAACAATGCCACTAACTGGCCTCTAGATGGAGCCAGAACACCATTATCGCAGTGAACGAGGTCCTGAAAAGTCACTTCAAACATATCTTTAGTTATATAAACAGCAGCCATCATTTATCTACATCCTACAGTAATGATGAGAAACAACATAAGGAAACTAATGGAAGGTGTTGCACAGGGAAATGCAGGCAGCTTCTGATAAAAGTCTAATCTAATAAGCATTTCATTCTTTTCATTTGTACTAAAAGAAGCATCATGAGGAAAAATGTATTCAAAAATCTTTATTTGGCAAAATGTTTGTATAGATTTTATCTGATAGCGTGACAGGCATAAAGAAAATGTTTATTACAGTACAATCACAAGTAAGTTTTCAAAAAGACCTTCCCAAGATATTTTATTTTAAAATACTGCAATAAAAACCATTTGTGCAATATTTCAGCTCTGCTAACTGACCCTTCCTGTATTGTTACATTTTTGTTAAAAAGCACATTTACATATCAGAGCAAAGCTTCCAGACAGAGTTCCTTTTGTGGATGTCTGAAGCATCAAAGTTTACATGACTGCACGGTCATGCAGTCCTCTGGCCAGCGATAGGATTCAGCAGCAAACTCATCATAGTCAGTGTTGTAAGAGATGGAGCGAATGTATGCTTCTTTATCGGCTGGTTCTGGGTGAAGTGTGGCTAAGTTGTGTTCATAAGCGTACTCCATGATCTGCAATCACAGGTTTTAGGAAGTTACAGATGTTGAGTTCTAACAAACCTGAATGAATCTGGACCAAATCATAACACACACTATGAACTTGTTTCACGCTGAGCTCTCACCTTAACAGCCAGTTTAACAGAGACACCCCTGATGGAGCTGAGAGGAGGATAGAGTCTTCCCTCTGCCAGGTCTTTCTCCGTCACCAACACAGCAAGAGCCTGTTCAACAGAAACCAAACCGCTCGTATTTATATGGAAAAGTTAAAAAAAAGAGACTTTAAAATTGTGTGTAAATGTATTTAAAATGGGTTATTGCACAGCAAATCTAAGTTCTTGTGTTTCATACTTTGAATTAGAATTTATATAAATAATAAAAAATATACAGAAAAGGTCCATTATTGTCTTTTCGTCCTGTAACAGCAACAACACTGCGCTCACTGGGGATGAGAGCTCTCAACCGGGGAAAGGGGCGCAAACATGGCTGGGGTTCAGTGTCTTGCCCAAGGACAATTTAATAAAATGTGTGTGAGAGCTGGGATCAGACTACCATCACTTCAAACAGCAGCTGCTCCTTAAGGTGGCAGGGAGACCAAAGATAAATCCAGGAAGTTATTAGTTTTCTAGCCACAGCTTTCATACGGGGTATTTAAGTGTGCCAGATTATGAGAGAAACCTTCATCTGCATCACATTTACCAAAGAAGAGAAGTAAAAACCAGCATAGCCTTGGAAATAAGCTCTTTCAGCAGCAGTTCCTGCACAAGGACTGGCTTCACATTGATGCTAGACCAAATGTGTTGGAGTGATTTGCATCAAGAGTCAAATGCAAACTAAATATGAAGTTCAGGACGTCGCGGGATCATCTTACACTGAATGGTGGACACTTTTATTTGATGCGTTAAGGACAAATCAGAGCCCTGATGTCACACAGCGAGAAGACAGTTTAAAAGAGTTAATATGTTTAATTGTGCAGCACTAGCGTCTGAGTCAGGGCTCTGTCCCAACTCTATGTCAAACCCTGGTCATGAATCCCACCTCTGCTGCAGTCAAGAAGATAGCCTCAGGAATATGCTTCAGAGCACAGCCAGTGACACCCAGGCCCACACCAGGGAAGATGTAGGAGTTGTTGCCTTGACCAGGGTAGAGCGTCCTCCCATCAGGCAAGGTGACAGGATCAAACGGGCTGCCACTGGCAAAGATACCACGCCCCTGTTGCATGAAAGAATTCAGTCAAGTACCTGAAACTCACATTTTTATTACAGATGTGCAAAAAGAATCACTAACCTCTGTGAAGGAGTAGCACTGCTCAGCTGTACATTCGGCTTTGCTGGTTGGGTTGCTGAGAGCAAAGATAATTGGCCGCTCATTAAGGGACGCCATGTCCCTGATGATCTGCTCAGAGAAGGCTCCAGCAACAGCTGCCACACCTAAGACACAACACCATCACTGTCCAGTGTCTTTTACATTACATCACTTCTATAGAAGTTTTTATTGTTTTGCTTTCAATAGCATACAATTCTCTAATAAATATCCAAATTTGTGAATGAAGAAAATGTTCCTTTACCAATGATAGCTGTAGGCTTTAGTTCCCTGATTGCATCTTCCAGCTTTTTCATCTGAGAATGCTCATGAGCAAACCTCTCCTTCTCATGAGTCAGGTGGTCGCGACCCTAAAGGATCAGAGAGGGCATCATGACTGAAGATACAAAACAATGGTGTCAACTTTAAACGTGAATGAGTTCAGTGTGGCGAGTTTGAAGGAGCCCACTGTCTTGGTTTGCAACAAACAAGAAACTTTTAAAGTGGCACTTTTGAACTTGGAGGGTGTTCCAGGCTGGTAAAGGAACAGTAACCGGATACATTGCCACGGCAGCAATGTTTTCCTCATTTAAAACCAAGGACTTCTGAGCCCTATTCCTAATCAAGGTTTTTTTTTATTGCTGAGTTGTTTTTATTAAAAAGTAAAAAAAGTAAAAAATGAAAACCAAATTATTACTTTAAAGGCCAAGTTCACTCATATTTTCATTACATTTGCAGTGGTCTCTAGAATAAATGAATCCCATGTGAGTCTATCTCTGTGGGGTAAAAAGCTCTGGCGCTCCTGTTTCAGGAAGTAAAATTGAGCCAGAAGAGATGTTTTGGAGTCTTCATTCCTGATATTTGGAAATCTTTCCTCTGATTGACCAACAGCAACACGACTCTACCACTGACTCAATTTGCTCTGCAATGTTGATGTTTTTTCTCATAAATAACACAAGCCTGTTGGAGTTCTGCTGTGTGGTGGAGTTGCTAATGCTAATGGTTAGCTTCTACTAGCAGATAGGTGCTTGCTCCTCGAAGCTAAATCAGCAACAGCCTTCTCTGGTTGCGAGCCAAGATGGGTGAGTCTATGAATGCAAATTTTCAATGTGAACTGGAATTGACTGGTTTTTCTAATCCGAGCATTTCCCCATCTTTTCTATTGGGTAGACCATTTTCACATTAACCCTGCATGTGAAACTCAAAAACAACAAGTAATAAAATGGTTTCTCTGTGAACCTGGTCTTTAAAGTCCACACCATAAAAAAAAATTACAAAAAAGTTAAATTTTTGTAGTAATCGTGTCAGAAAGAGTAAAACTAAAGGGCAAAAAGTTCACAGACAGACCATAACATTTAAAAACAGTGGAAGAAACTGTTATTGTTGACAAGTTATGTTTAATCAAAATTTGTAGACCAATATCTGTCAATACCTGTGTGTGCGTGTGTGCGTGCGTGCGTGCGTGCGTGTGTCCAGGTATAGAACAATACCTTCACTATGAGTCCCTTTGAATCGACCATCCAGATTTTTTTCAGACTCTCCTCCTTGCTGAGTCCTTCCTTCTCCATGGCCATGGTGATCAGCTCAGCTATCCCCATCGCAGCCTAGACAGAGGAGAGGCTGAGTCATACCAACTCAGGCATCATTATTTTCAAATACATAAATTATTTTAATACATCCTTTTTTCTCATGTTTGCAGACATGATGCACTTACCTCTCCTGCCCCTTGGAACAGAATGGTATGGTTACACAGTTTGGTTTTGGTGATCCTGAGGGCAGCCAGGAGTCCAGCTACTGCTACTGCAGCTGTGCCTGAAATTATACACTTTAATCTGTAAATAAACTTTTTACTCATATCATTTCTAGTGTTTACAGACGCATGTATGTTAATTCTATATGCTCATTTAAAATCTACCATGCTGCTTCTTTTTTTTTTAAATCAAGCTACAATAACACAGCTTTAGTTTTCTTTTTGGGAATCAGTTTTGCAGTTCAACACTGCCTCTGAAGCTTTAATGCTGGTTGTGGTAACAACGTTTTACACCTGCAGTGGTTGGTCCGTTTTTAATCAAACCCTGGTTCACTTTATGCCTTGGTGTCATTTGTTTGTGTAGATGTGAAGATGCATTAGTGCACAGGAAAAAAGAACATTACAGAGACTCGTTAGAGGTGTGGGTCTCAATACGGTTCCAAGTAAACTCCACAGTGGTTTGTTTATACTGTGATACACAACAACCATGCATAAGCTGCAGGTTTGAGCCGAACGTCCTCCCTTAGCCAGGTGTGCATTGCCTTCTAAGATGTGGGAGAGCACCAAACGTTGATAGCTACTTAGTAGCTTCTAGCTAGCTAAAAATGAAGCAAGCGTTCATATGGATGATAAACAAGATTTGCTACCTCGCTGATATTTGAGCAGATGACTGAATTTATCAGCTCTGACTTATTTCTTCTGTTAGCCCACGCAGATACATCTGCTGACTAATCAGCAGGCTGAACTTTTTCATGTGTTTGCATGGACACATTGTGATGATTTGCAGTTTTACTTGTATGAAAAGAAACCAAACAACAAGGCACAGCTTCAAACTAATTAAACTAACAGATTTGGACCAGAGGAACCAAACAACAGGTGTGAAAATGCTTTAGAACTTAAAGGTGTCTCTAAGGAGGGTGTTTGTTTTTGTGATGATTGGCTTTTTGACTGACCTTGGATGTCATCGTTGAATGTGCAGTACTTGTTGCGGTACTTGCTCAGCAGACGGAACGCATTAATATTTGCAAAGTCCTCAAACTGGATCAGACAGTCCATCCCATACCTGAAAACAGGAGAGATGCATTTAACACGGCATAAACACCGACTGTCCCTGCGTTAAACTACAACCAGAGGAAATGTGGGATTTTAAGCACAAAGGACTTCAGCAATTAAAGGAACAACCTTTGTTCTTTAACAAATAGACACCTGCTACTCAAACTTTTAAATAACAGGTTTGTGACAGTTTTAGCATAAAAGGCATAATTCACACAAAGAGGAAAAGATGCTGAACTAAAACAGTAAGCCAGCGGTGTTCGGTTATAAAAGTCACTCCTCAGAACTTCAAACACACAGAATCAACACACCCTCGCCAGAGCCGGGGCCTGTTAGCTCCTACTAAACCTTTCCACAACAAAAATCAGCACAACGTTACGAGTCTGCAAATTAGATTTATCAGCAACAAAAAGGGGGTTTCCAGGTTTCCAAGCTTTTCAATAGATGGAATTTGTGCTCAGGAATTTAATGGATGTTTGCAAAGCAACAGCTGCTGCTGTCTCTGTGATGAATAATGGAAGCTTCCAACTGTTTTCAAGAAACCTAATTTAATTTACGGCTTAGCCTTCATTAAAGGAAAAGAAATCTGCCACAGCCTTTCCTGAGTTTGAAGCTAGAAGAAAATGAAAGGATTTTTTTATATAATGCCTCTCAAGATAAAAATCATGAGGTGCTTCACAAGAACAACAGAAATAAAAAATATTACAAAATATCATATTTTAAAAATAGGAGAAAAAAATGAAAAATTAAGAAAAAAAAAGAATGAGAATAAAAATTAAAAGTGAACACAGGAGCCCAAAAAATACTGAATTCATTAGCTTGAAAAGAAGGTAGCAGTGAAGAAGAGGGTGAAGAGGAGGTCACACCAACACTAGCCTGAACAGGTGAGTTTTCAGATGCTTTTTAAAGGAGACCACTGAGTCCACTGATCTCAGGCTCAGGGGGAGAAAGTTCCAGAGTCTGGGGGCCACAGCAGCAAATGATCTGTCACCTTTGGTCTTTAGCCTGGTGCGCTGCACAACCAGTGCAAATTGACGTCATTGAACCAGAAATGGAGAAAAGCAGAAGAAAAAGGGCTGTAAGATCCACCATAACGCTTGCCATGTGGAAGCAGCAGCTACGCTAGGCCAGATGAGATTATGTGGTGACAATGTGAGATGCCTACGTCTGATTTGTAATCATAGTAATTATGAACTTTTACAAGATGATAAATTTCAAAGTATCCATTACTACTTTAGATCATCTAACACAGGGGTACCCAATCCTGGTCCTGGAGGGCCGCTATCCAGCAGGTTTTGTGGTTTCTCTGCTCAAACACACTTGATTCAGTGGTTGAATCACCTGTGCAGCAGCTCATCAAGCTCTGCTGAAGCCTGCTAATCACTTGCTAATTGAAATCAGGTGTGTTGAAGCAGAGTTACAACTAAAACCTGCTGGATACCGGCCCTTCAGGACCAGGATTGGGGACCCCTGATCTAACACATCTTTGTGCAGATGAAAATACACATCTCAAAGCTAACAGTGTTAGCGCTAAGCTCAGACCCGTTTGAAATAGCTAAGGAGCTGTGGAAGATGACAGTCCTCAGAATTGGCTGCCTGGACTTCACACAGCTGAAGTAACAAAGGTGTAACCAGATCTTTTCTGCATTGTGCGGGTTAATGTTGAAGGATCGCTGTGACACAGTTTGTCTTTAGAGATGAACAGATTCTCTGTTTATTCTGATGAGCTCAGTAAACTGAAACACAAACGAATGACATGAAAGACTGCATTCTCCAATTACACACCACCTTTCGTGTAATTATTGTAACAAGACTTTTACTGCGGGTCACACAGAACTACACACGACACCGGTGTTGTCAGGTTCACACATGTTTATTTCTCAGGACTGATCTGCAGCACAGCTCTCCTCCTCGCTGCTGCCTCTGCTCGGCTGGTGCTTCTCCTCCAGCTACTCACGCTGCACATAATTATATTTAAAAAAGCACATAAGTCATTAGATAGCTATAACTTGTTCATGTCTGGACATGTGGGGCAGATATTTTACTATTTTATTCTGTCATGAGACTTTGGCTGCCACGATGTGGGTGGTTTATCCAATGGAACTCTCTTCATGGCTGTTAACCATTGCCATCGGTGTATTTTATCAGCTGGAAACGTGTAAAATTTCATGTTACTCTCCTTCTGTCGCCTATTTGTGCAGCCTACAGCGCTGCATGTGTTAACCATGCTGAAGGATTTTATTTCGCCGCTACTTAGCTCTGTTTATTGACAACTGAAAGATAATAACAACGGTAGTCAGTGGAGGGTCGTCTTCCTGTTCTCCAACCTGAAGCTGGGTGGCGAGGACGCATGACGTCACGTGTCAAGGGTTCTATACGTAGCTAATGAAGCTCCTGAGTTAACAAATGCTTTCCAGAAAATGAATTTAGACGTAGAACCATATATGAGGGTGTGCTCCTCTGAATGATGTTACACTCAGTCAAGATATTCATTATAACCTATGATACGTGTTTTTTTAACCAGAGACAATGGGAGGACACACCGAGGTTGTCTGTAATCTGTAATAAAAACAACAGAGCTCTTGTTTCAGAGTGTGAGAGATGGAGGAAATTGGGGACAGGTTTAACAAACAGAGCAAACGGCTCCCAGTCGTCCCCCTCTCGGCTCCCTGCATAAGGGGAGCAGTGGGGAAATTTGTTTTTAAATCCTTCCTCATCGCTTCAGTTTAAACGGTCTGTTTTCTCCTCACCATAGCTGCTTTTAAACATAGAGTTTTTCTGTTTCCTCTCGGTGCTTTTAGAGAACCCCACCCGATCCCTCAGAGGGAGACGAATCCTTATTTGAACTTTTATCATACAGCTCCAGAAAGCTGCTTCCCACTTGTTAGAGCGGCTGCTGAAATGCTCAGAATTTCAACAAGGAGGTGGATAAAGCTGAGCGGAAGTGAGATAAAAAAAGTAATGAAACTTGTTTTATAGTTTCTATTGATTTATGTGGTGATGAGAGAGTACCAGAGCTAGGCCAAAGTTTATCTTTCCCACAGCAGGACACACGGATGCCCTAACACAGATGCTGACAGTGCAGATGAGCTGCTGGCAGCGCTGCTGCTGAAGACAGAAATGGGTTTCCCGTCAGGGAGCGAAGCACTGAAAAGCTGTGCAAAAATAAGGAATAATGAGGCTAAAAAAGGGAGCCATAAACATTTCATTGTGTTTTGAGCCTTAAGAGAATTGATGGGACCTCGCCCATCACCAGTAAGGCAACCTCTGGTGTAGTTTGCTTCAAAGGGGTCACACCAGTTCATGTAGACCAATATTTTAGAACATATCGAAATAATTTATTATAACTTTTGTTCAATTGTTTATATTCTGATGAATTTCTTTGTTCTGCCTTTAACTTTTTTTTTATTTAAGTTGAGAATTTCTTTCCTAATCAGTCCCAAAACAATATTTTTTGAGACGTTTGACATGTATCTGATAACAAGTGTTCTGTGAATTGACCACATTTATGACTCTCTACTGACTATAAACTGTATTTATGGTTGAACAAAGGAACATTTACACTTTGGAGAAAGCTCACTGGTCTGATCCCCGCACCAGTAAAGATAGGAGCCATAATATAAGACAATGTGTGTGGTTTGCTCAACATAAAGTTCCTGTTCTGTTTGGAGCTATTTTTGTTTGCTGTCTTTCCAGTGACCCTAAATCACCTAAATCTGATGATACATCACTATGTCAGTTAAAAAAGAAGTGAAAATACAAGGGGGGTGGTTACTTTATGTTGTCACTAAAGCCTTTAGGGTTGTAACCTAAGCAGAAACTGGAAACACCTACCACTAAATGCAAATGTTTGTCAAATTAGTCCAATTAGTGATCCAATTACACACCTAGTGGGCACTTAACACCCAGGTAGCAGAAGAACCGCCAGCGCTATAGTGGCTTGCTCCACTTTAGCCATGCTGGCCTCTGATCCATATTCATATGTTCACATAGCTGTTGTTATTATTATTATCCTCTTGCTTGTAGGAACACTTGCCATGAGGAAATCTCAGATCAGTGACTCACAATAATATAATCCACTCCAATCAAAACACACCAAAACACCCAGCAACCATGCCATTTCACTTTTATGCTTTACCATTTATTGATATACCCCAAAAGCTTCAAATCATTTCAGCACACTGAAACGTTGTGCAGCCTGGAAATCATCCATCATACGTCATTTGTCACGTGACTTGAGAGGAACAAAACACGCTCTGGCTCCCCACTCCATAATGCATTGCTTCAATTTGACAAAGCAAGCTTTAGAGTCTCAGTATTGCCTGGCCTATCACTACACTCAACCGCGCTTTTGTGGCTAAAAGCTCCCCAAACCTCCGTCAGCTTCAGTTAGCTCAGTTAGCTTGTAGCTATGGGCTCAGAGTTTGATGGGTGTCATGCATCTGTCCACATTCTCACAGCCCGGCTCTCAGATTCACCTCTTTGCCCATTTATGTATTGTCCATGAGTGACGAGACGTGTAACACGGCCAAGACGGCGGTTGTGGAAACCGCTCACTGGGCTTTAATTCAGCGCTTCAGAAACCTACAGGTGACGTCACAGAGAGTTGATCCATCTTATATTTACAGTCATTGGTTGAAACATGCAGATGTAAGCAGGAGTGACTTGTATTTTACGTGTTAAAACCAGCTTTTCTCAGAACCAGCAGCCTCTCCCTTGCCTTTCAAGAATATATATAGAAAGCAGCACAGACATGGCTTTGACTTTTTGGTATGCTACAGCCAAGCTGCCTTTATTCAACAACGCAAATGTGGCTTTACATTCTGTCCCTTTAACTTAATCGACTCCATGTTGCTGCTGAATGAATGAGATGCCAATAAAAACCCGTCTCAGCCTTTCTCTATTCTGATTTGCTCTTGTTCTTGTAACCAGAGGCCAAAGTCTTTGCAAATCAGTGGGTTACATTTCAAAGATGGCACTCAAAATGGCTTTTTGTTCTGACCGCATGCTTAAAAAAGACTTGAAATGATGTTGACACATGCCATTTTCCCACATATTAAACTGAGTCTTCTGTGTTAAAACAAGATCACTTTATGAAATGATTTCATCTATTATTTATTGAGCTATCAAGCATTTAAAATATATTGTCGTCACATTTTGATCTAAACTGGGGGTCAAACGCTTGAAACCAGTAACAAGAACAGAGAAAACTGCAGCCTCAGAAATGTATCTGAAAAAAACATATTCAGTTACTCAAACCACAATGATGCGTTTTGTTCAAAAAATGCCACTTGATCCCTTAAAAGTGGATAAAATTAATGTGGGGAAAATGGGGATTTAAGGCTCTGACAAAGGACTCTAAAAGCTTGTTTTATTCATTATTACCTCACACAATATAAATTATCATATGAAAGAATCAAGTACAAACCAACTAGACAGGAGAAAAAGCCAGCAGGCTAATGTTTCCTGCTAAGAGGGCTGTCAAAGCAATCTGAGACCATCTATGACAAACACAAAGCTGCTCTTTGCTTCAGTTTGATTTTACCGTGATGATTTACGTTTCATCCCATGATACTCTTAGCAGAAGCAAAGAAGAGAAACCAGGTCTTCTTTACAGACTTTTTCAAGATCGAAGACGCTCTTATCAAGTTTCTTGGGTTAAATCAGCAAAAGACGCTTGATGTTATATGAAGGCAGAGGACTGAGTAAAGAAAACATTCCATTCATTTCCATGTGTTTGTTTGGTCTATAGCACTGAAAACTTAAGACCCAGCTCCTTTTAGAGACACATGCTGGCTTCATTAAACCTGAAATTTCCAGCTAGTGTGAAGTAAGAGGATGCATACATTCTCCCCACGCTGAGGAGGCGACTAAAAGCAGATGAGGAGGTATGAAGTACATTCATGAGGGCCTCTGAGATCCACGGAAGACCAAAACAAAGGTCACAGACAAGGGCGCTCTGTACAAACACAGCTGTTGTATCTGTGCACACACACACACACACACACACACACACACACACACACACACACACACACACACACACACACGCACACACACACACACGCACACACACACACGCACACAGGCTGTGTATTACCTTCGTCCCTAAGGGGCTTTGTGCTGCAGGCCTTAATAAATCCCCAGTCCACTCTCACTCTCCAGAGGGGCAGCATCTCTCAGCACAAATTATTTCTCAAATCCCCGAGCTGTCATTCCCCCCCTCAATTGGTCTGTCTGCTTGGACCTTTTTCTCTCAGTGCCAAGAGTTTTAAAATACTTGGTGGCATTCCTGCAGGCCCTGCATGCCAACTAAAATTGTATGAGAAATGTCCAAGCCCTTTGGCCCGTCAAACCCGTTAGAACGGTGCTGTGAGATGTTTTTGAATGAACAAAAATAAGGTACGAGATTAAAACCATAGACAGCTAAGTGAATAACACTGACTAACACTTGCTGACCTTGTGTTCTCCTTCAGTGGATATGTGAGAGTCAGACCAGGACCAGCATGGCTGGCCAGGTCTACATCAGGTCTACATCATGCAAACAGCTGGATGTGTTTCAATGTTAAGAGTCTGTATGAGTGTGATCCTTGGTGCATGTACTCAGCAGACACCGCTGGAATCAGATCGATCATTCATTGATTCATCTTTTCCCACTGATTTGAAGTCAGGACAAGGATTCCAAGGTGTTCTCAGGTAGGTGAGAATAGTCTCTCTTTCCAGAAATGGCTGGGTCTATCTGGTGTGACACGTCCAGAAACCCTCCAGATGGAGGCATCTAGGAAGCTGCTCATGAACATCACAAACAAAACCAAAGACTGGGAAGCCAACCTGCACTCAGAATGACCTCAACTCTGTGCCAAAAATATGCAGACACAGCTCAAAGTTTGCTTTTACTTAGATTCTGAAGGTAAAATCCAAATTTCATACCAGTTTACAATCATTACAATATACTACAGGTCACGGACAAGTGTTCCTACTCAGTCTGATTGGTCTTCATGAACCTGGAAGTAGCATGTGATGATGTTTCAATGGGTGTCCCAACTTAGAGAGGAGCTTCAGAGAATACCATTGCATTACTATGAATGAGTTGGATTTGGACAAATGAGGGAGCGGCAGAGTTTAGTCAACAACTCTCTTCAAATATCAACTGAAGTCCTATTTTCAGCCAAGAGTGGAAAGTGTCCAGGCTAGTTCTGGATACCATATATTAAAACGATGTGATCCTGTTTGTGATGGACTGGTGACCTGTCCAGAGTGTCCCTGCCCTTGCACCTGATGACTGCTGGAGACAAGACCCAGCTCCCTGTGATGCTGTTGGGATAAATTGATCCAATGTGTGACAAAAATATCACGAATGTTTCAGTTCTTTATTTTAAAAGCACTGCTGAGGTGTGTACCAGCAATGTGATGTCAGTTCTGCCTGTGGTCAGTCATGACAGCGCTCACTGCAGGGCCTGTGGTGGAAGCTTGGTTAGAAATCAAGTAGATCAGTAATCACTCGCCTTGAATAAAGGAGGATTTTTATAGGATGGACTCAAAAAACCCTCCCAGACGTATTGATGATGAATCAATGTGGAGTATTTTAGCTCATGTTTAGTTTCTTAGAAAACTAAACATGAATTTTACTTAAAGACTGCAGAGCTGTAATCATTCATTGAATCCCTGAGCCCATAATTATTCATTTTCCGCCAATCCGGCTCCGGTGGGGAGAAAGAAAAAAGCTTCTCCGTTCCCTGTAGTCGTGAAGCTACCCAGTTATTAAAGTCATGGCTTCCTGTTGCCAGCTGGAGGGGGCCCAGACCCAGACTTCTCTCTCTGGACTCCAGACTCTTTGGGTTAGGAGGAGGCTTAACCAGGCTTGTGTGTGTGTGTGTGGCTGGGATGGCTCCGTGGCACACGAGCACAGACACACTGGCATGCATGCTAAGCCATGGTACACAAAAGTCTTAATCAAGAACAGGACTGCAGTAAGCACAGCGGTTAACCATGACAGCAGGAAGCAATACGCCTCCCATGATTTCTGCTCAGAAAACAAAGATAAAGATCAGACTGGTGTTAACCTGATGAAGTGTCTTTAGAGTTAGAATCAGGAATTCTCCTTCTACAGTGGGAGAGACAATCAGGTACTTTTCCTCAACTTGAGAGACTTCATATTCTTTCTGTATTCATCAATTCACACACACACACACACACGCGCATGCACGCGCGCACACACACACACGCACGCACACGCACGCACGCACGCATGCACACGCACAGAAAAACCACATTTCCTAGATGAAAAATTCTGCTGTTGCTAAAGAAACAGCTCAGTTTCAAATAAGCTACATTACTGAGGACACGTCGACATCCAGCCTGGATGAACAGTTAAAATGACCTCATAGCACCCAAACAGTAAAGGGAGTTCAAAGAAGAATAAACCAAACTTCTGTTGTCTTTAACTCTGGACCTCAGAATTCCACATTTGGCAGAGTTGCATGTACCAAACATGCTAAACTGCTTAACATTTTTCTTTTAGGAGCACAGTGCGATTTCTGGCCTGAAATGATGAGAGCAGACAAGAAGAGAGGAAGTGGGCAGAGGATGACTCAAAGGTCAGAGTGATCATCATACCTGTCTGAAATGGCCTTCATAAATTCATCTAGCAGGTCATCATAGGCCGGGCCTCGGACTCTCTTATGCCTCAGACCGATGTAGAGGGGGTCGTTCAGCAGTACCTAGGGAAACACACACACACGCACACACACACACACACACATACACACACACACCCGCACGCACGCATGCACGCACACACACACACACACACACACACACACACATTAAAAGGTCACAGTACTATACAATTGAAAAACAAAGCAATGACCGGGGAGTGGGGGGGTATTTGATTCAGTGTGCCAAATAACCATCTCTTATTGAGAAGAATGGATCAAAACGCACAAGCTACACTATGATAACCATGACATGTGTAGCGTTTGATTTCTAACTCCAAAGAAACTCCTGCAGACCAAGCCCATTTTCAGAAAGTTTGCAGCCGTTGCAGAGACACTCAGTGATTTCATGACTGATTGCGCCATATGTCTGTTACAAAATCTCACAACATTTCCACGTGTCCTCTGACCTGTTTCTCTGCAGACCTCTGCTATAATGTGAGCCATGTGTTATCATATGGTTCTGAGGGGAACCTCCTGTCACATAATTTCACACCAATCAGCACACACTTCACTGTGTGAAGTTAATCCTGTGGTCGAGGGAGGGTGTTATTACCAAGCCGCAGAAAACACTGTGCAATCATTTATAATATATATGAATGCATTACTTTAAATTAAAGGCCTAGCATTCTTTAAATAAACGCTGATTGCCTGATGCTTGTCATGCCAGAGTTTTAAGGCTATTTTGGTCAAATCTTGAAGATAATGTTAGTCTCAGTCTCATGCAATGTCACAAAATGTTAGCCCTCAGTATGTTTAGAGGATGACTACATCACATTTAAGCTCAGCATCTGTAAAATTATATTAGCAATTTTTGAGTTGGTTGATAGCTGTGGTGGCCATCTTGAACCGGGTTGATTCCAAAAGGTAAATTGGAACTGATTCAGTCATTATTTTCTTAGCCTTTCATTACAAAACACCTCACAACACAACTGCTCTCTGTAAGCAAGAACTAGACTTAAATGGATTTCCAGTCCAAAGCCTGGTGACTAATGTGCAGAGTGGCCGTGCATCACTGGGACATATAAACCTTTACTTATGGGGACATCAAATTAAAGGGAGCCACTGAGATGAGCATGGCTTGGAGCAGAGGCCACCTTTCCATGGCACAGGTCAACAGCCACCATGACTAAGAACAACTCAACAAACATATATTTAAGTCAACTTTCATTTGAAGATGACAACTCATTTCCTGGCAAGTATTTAACAACCAGGATCAATGGTAACCAAAACAAGGAAAGTGCTGTTATGCTATCCCAGTGGGTAAGGTTTAATGTCAGAGGGAGACTTTAGTGGTGATTTCACTGAATGATGCAACAGCACCTATTAAAAAAAAAAAGATTTTAGGTTTCATTCACTTCATTTAGGGATGAAGCTCTTTGATACGTGAAAGAGAAGAAGACCTGAGTGGTCTGACCTCATTGACTCGGAGCTGAACTGTTGACAAGAGTTGTCTTTCTGTCTCAGATTATCTTCTGTTAATCGACTAAGCTACTCTTTGTATCGTACAGCTCCTATTCTCTCAGAGGGGATTAGTACAGCCGTCTGTCCTCCCTGCTCAGAGACAAACGTGTACCAAACTGGCTTTTATTAGGATTCTGGACTAAGTCTGGTTGTCCAGTGTTAAGAATATGTCGGCGATCTTTTCTGTAAAAAAAAAACCAGAACTGTACAAGAAAAAATGTAGGGTAAGGCCAGACATAAATATCAGCCCAAATGCATTTGTTTGTTCTAAAAGAAACTCTGTGTTTCAGCTCAACAATTACAAATACTGTACTTTATGTTAGTTCCAGGATGATGTCATATACCTTACTGAAAAAACCTCTTTGTTTGGTCTCGGCTGAACTAAGTTAGTTTAAATATTTTATTTGCTTAATGAACTAAGATATATGTTAGGTTTGTTAATTGAAGTTTTGTCCCAGTAACACAGTTTCAATCACTTACTGATGGTTGGTCATACGATATTTATTGTTACTTGAATGTAATATCAGATAAAGGAATTGAAACAACACCTGGGGTTGTCTATGGAAGGAAGAACATTTATGATTCTGTGAATTTTGATTTGACAAACCTGATTAAAACGAAGCGGTTCATATAAAAATTTCCCAGAAAAAAAATTTGCTAATGTGGGATGAGATAAACCCATTCCTGATTGGGCGATGAGGGCGTGGTCACATTTCTTGTTGTGAATTTTTGAGATGGTGATGGAACAATCCCATGAGAAGGATAAAACTTCTGGTTTGAAAAGGAAAATCAAAATGTTCCAAGTGATGGGATATGCCTTCTTGACTTTTTGAGTGCATGCCTGCCTCTATTTAGTCCTACACCCACTCAAGGACAAATATAATCCCATAATGACAGCCATTTTTAATAATTAGCCACAACTACCTCATATCCTCCCACCAGCTCTGCTCTCATCATTCCTCAAGAGTCACGGCTACAGAGTGAAAAAGGGGTCACCGAGGGGTAGCAGGCAAGCTCAAACCAAGTCCAGAATACCACAACCACACATGCACGCATGCACATTTCTCTTTCTTTGACATTGTTGAGTGGAAAACCTCTCACACCAGTGGTGTTTTGTTGCAAAATGCACGAGTGCATAATTAGTGGAGGACCCAAGTAAATGCGGAAGTGTGGTGGTTCAGTGAGACGGATAACCAGATGGTCAAATCGCTGGTTTGGGACCGAGTTTTTAGACAAATGTGATGGAACCAATTAATAATTGTTTTGTTTACTTTTCTTTATTTTGTTTTGTTTTTTTAAATCTCCACAAAATATTTATAGCTATACTATTTTAGAATGTTGTTAAATGCATGAAAAAAACATTTTAAGCTAGCTTGTTTTGCAGATTTGTAGCGTTAATCTAGTCAAAGTATTCAGCTCATACAAACATGGTTTCCTGGAAGACTATGTCGCTTATTTCATTTTAGCCTAAATGTATCTGCAACCCTGTTGTTATTTTCAACTGAGTTGCAGGCTCAGCAAGGTTTTAACTTACTAGACCAGGGGTGTCCAATCCTGGTCCTCAAGGGCAACTATCCAGCATTTTTCAATTTCATAACACCTGATTAAATGGTTGGATTATCTGTTCATCATTATGAAGCCATGCAGAAGTTTATGAACCACCCACTGATTAAAATTAGGTATGTTGGAGCAGAAAAACCTTTAAAACATGCTGTTTAGGGGCCCTCAAGGACCAGGATTGGATGTTACTGGACTAGACCCTTCAGAAAAAAACAATAAAGCCAAAGAAAGATGAGTCTCAGACTCAAAAGGCATCTTAACAGGCTAGCATGTCTGCTGCTAATAACTAAGCTATTTTAGCAACCATTGCTAAACAAGGGGAGAAGCTGGTAAATGTCCCCAAACTCATCAGTGAGTTGAATTCTTTGGAGGATTGTTTTTACCCAGTGTAGGAATGAAATGCCAGTATTCAGAATGACTACCACAAAAAAAATTGATGCATTGATGATGTGGATGAGACCCTCACAACAACAGATGGAATGCACTATGGAATTGTGGCAAACCGCCTTCTCAAGGACAAACTGAATGACCTGGGTTATCCGTGCAAGCTGAACATCAGAATCATGGGCATAAAAGGAGGAGAAGAACCAGGTCATCCAAGAGAGTCTTATCCCTAACTAACTGAAGATATTTGTTCGCTACCCTGCACAAACTGACATTGGTGAAAGAGTTATGATTATACTGCAGATACTGTATGACTTTTCCTAAATCATCTCTCCTAACCAACTCTGAGGTCTCCCCCTTTAGCACTGTACCACTGCACAAGGCAGAGGTGCTGTCTTTCTCACATGCTCTTTGACCTCACTCATGAACATCATGCCATTGATATCAGGGCATCTCCCTGAGTTACTGGTATAAATACCGGGTCAGCTGTTTGCACCATCAAACTGTACGCTAATTTTAATATCTCAATCTCTCGTGCCTAAGCCTATTGAGAATGTTTACTCCAGAGTGTTTGAAAGGAGGCTTTAATTGACTGTGAAGCCAACATCTCAGAAGGAACAGTGTGGCTTTCATCAAACTTGTGGAACAGTAGACCGGATCTTTACCCTTGCAGAGTTGATGGGGGTCATGAGAAGTTTGGTTTTCCAGTTCACATGTGTTTTGTGGACTTGGACAAGGCCTTGAGGCATTTTGTGAAGAGTATTGTGAGAGTACGGGGTGCCGGGGTCACTTATGAGGGCTATCTGGTACAACCAAATGAAGAGCTGTGTCTGCATTCTCGACACAAAGTCAAGCTTGTTCCCAGTGTGGGGTAGATTCCATTCCACTGTCACTGAGCCTGTTTTTGGTGTTTGTGGACAGGATCTTGAGGCGTTGTCATGGAGAGGAGGAGGTCTGGGTTGGGAACCTTGAGGTCTCAACTTTGATTTTTGCAGATGATAAAGATCTGCTGATGTCTTCAATATGCACTGGCTGTTTGCAGCCGAGTGTGAAGCAGTTAGGACTAGAAACAGATAATCTAAACCTGAGCTCTGGTTTATAACTGGAAAAAGGTGGGATGCTCCTTTTGAGTTGCCTCAGGAAGGGATTTAGTATCTTGGTGTCCTGTTCATGAGTTATGGAATGATGGAGTTATAGAGGGACGGATGGATCGGTGCTCTAACTGTGGTAGTTAGGGTGTTGCTCTGGGGGGTCATGGTAAAGAAGGAGCTGGGTTAGAAAACAAATGAACATTGTGTTGTGATTAATATACATGTCTAAAACAATTTTTATGTAGCCTAGCTAAAAAATGCAAATAGCATTATTAACTAACAACATTCAGACAACCATAGAGAATGAGGTAATAAGGGTTCCATCACAGGAAGCCCTGTGCCGATAAAGGCATGAAGTTGAGATGGAGATCTTGGCAGAGTGAGAAAAAAAGACTCTTAACTGCATTTTATTGGAAGTAAAGTGAATCATTAGTGTGATAAAAGAAATATGAGTTTTATATGAAAAGAGCATTTTGAATGAGTAACCTTAAAGAATCCTAGAAGGTTTGAAGGAAACTGGACTTCTTGGTTCCGAAGATCTTTGTCAATTCTTAGAATTCCCAGAGTTGACAAAGCTCTGTGGATAAGAAATGAAATGTCTTCAAGGAGCCAAAGGAGTCCAGTTGCCTTCATTCAAACCTGCTAGAATTACCATGACCAGGAGGACTGAAAACCTTCACCAGCAACCTTAAAGAATATTGCATTGAGTAAATGTTGATGACCTTTTAACTTCAGAAAGCTCTCAGCTGCATGACCAAAAGCCCCTTCTTCTGTCCAGTCTCCAAGTATTTTCCATTATTTGTTATGGCTTGTTTATCTTAATTTGTGCAGCTATCCAACCACTGTATTTTCTCTCACACTTAATCTGCTGAGACATCTGCTAGGAATGAGGCTGAGTCATCCTAAAGCCATATTGGAAAATGGAGGGCAGCGGGTGACAGTCAGAGCTAAGCTGTTTCAGACAGACAGGCACACGAGTCTGCTGCACGGTCAGCCTTGGAGCTCTGTGCATCTGCAAGTGCACACATTCTATTCTTAGACTGATTAGGGCTGAAAACACACACCCTGGACCACCATCCAGAGAGGGCGCCACAGAGAACTGATGACTACAGACTGGCAGAGGGAAGAGGTGCTTTCCCAGCTGGCATCAATCAGTGGAGTAGTTTACCTCACTAATACAAGGGTGTTTCCTGGTTGTAAAGTGGGAAAAGTGCTTGCTGCTCTTCACTGACCTTTCAAGTTAGGCCTAGATGTGGATTAATTTCTTAACTTCAGTTTTTTTTTTATTGTTTCTAAGGAGGAAAAAAGGAGATATTTACAGATTCAAAAAAAAAAAAATACCTTCCATCAGATGACATGAGACCAGTTTGAGATTCGACAGGCCTTTGTCCGTATTGTCTGAATAGGATGTAAAAATGCTCAAATAAAGTGAAATATTTATACTCGCCTAAAAAAATCTCTCTAAGATAAATGTTTACAGAGATGAATTAGTGATTGTGATGCCATTTTATTTAGATTCTCAACATTCTAATACATCTTGAGAAAACCATCTGGTGTTTACATAAACCTATCTGCAACAGGAAGTTTCTCACTGCATTGCACTGGTATTTGCTCATGTATGCAAGACTATAGCACTAATTAATGCTGTGTACAAGACTGTTGTCCCTGGCAAAGGTTTGGGTTGGTGGTGAGATTAATGCCAGTATCCATTAAGAGTAAGAGCCAGAGTTTGACTTGCATGATCCCTAACAAGTAAGGCTAAACTCAATGACATGAGAGTTCTCGACCTGTAGGCCCAATGTATTTCCTTTAATTATGAAAGTCAGCATCTAGTCTTTCAATGAGACAATTAAGAAGAAATACCCCTCACCAATAAATTAAATATTTTGATTTTACACATCTGACTTGCTCCAAGGGAACACACGTTCCTCCTCATCATGATTCATGTTAAATATGTAACTTCAAAGTCAGTCTAGAAGATTCCAGGACAAACAGGAGCCGACAATCAGCACCGATCTGGAGCAGAGCAGCTACCACTACAGATGACTGTAATGTAAATCCCATAATAGTATTCTATATTTAGATCCCAGCTCTCACCTCATTGTCTGTTCCAACGTCCAGCGTGACAGGCAGGCACTGCTGCGGTGGCATGCCCCCACAGGCTGTATACAGAGCCAGCTTCCCAACGGGGATGCCCATGCCATGGCAACCCAGATCTCCCAGTCCAAGGATCCTTTCTCCATCCGTCACACACACCGCCTGGAGTACCACACCAAAAGTTTACATTCACAAATATGTTAGTAATTTTTTATTTAAGAAAATACATCTGAAGCAGTCATTGAGAGTATCCTGCTACCAGTGACTGTGTATTTTTTCCACAGTGGGAGCCATGTACTCCTGCAGCCTCCCAGCTATCCACTCACTAGTCACCTTCTTTATTAAACCAAAGTTTCCTCCACTGAATCGATTTGACATTATGAAACTAATCTGCTGCGTAACACTTAATATTAGCAGCGAGAGAGAAAACAAAAGTGGACTGTTATTTTTTTCACCTTTGGTGTGACGCCGATATTTTTGACTTGTTCTTTCCAAAATCTGAAAAATTTAGAGCGTTTTTAATTAGTTTTCCCACTTGACTTGTTTTTTTTTAAACCTGCCACTGCTTAATGTGTTACAGAAGCTGCCAAGGCTTATCAGCGGATGACTGCGTTGGCTGCCGTTTGCCCTTTCCCTTCTGAGAAGCTGAAAGTCAGGCACACGGGGTGAGGTTTTGATAAGAACAGCAGCATATCGGTGCTGAGGTGCAGTAAATGCCTTGCTGTTGACAGCTGGGAACAGGTGGCTGAGGCTAAATCTCACATGCCAGGAATGCCTGCTGGTGGCGTCATTCTGAATATTGCTCTAGTATGGCTTACACATTAATGTGCATTTTTAAAACAAAGTTTCTCACAGAAAAGAGCTGCTGGGGAGACTTTTTAATGATGCTTGGCTGCGTTTGTGGCCCATGAAGGGTCAGCGGACATGCACAGGCCCAAGTATTTAGCTGGTTTCACAGGGAGGGGGTAAACTCTCCTTCTTAAGTTGACTACTGTCTTTTTCATATGTGCTTATTCATCCAGTTGTTCATCAATCTCAAATAAATTCTCAACAGTTTGTGCAAACATATTAAGTGATTATGAATACATTTGCTTTAGTTATTTATAAAGAATTTTACGGTATGCAGATATCGGCTGCAGCACTTAGGCTTAGTGTGCAGTCTGGGGGACTTCTGCCCAGAATATCAAGACTTCCACCAGAACAACCACATACAGGAGGCAGTGTTCAGGTTTATAAAACAGCATATTCATGAACCACTAGTGGGTTCAAAAATAATCTCTGCTTCTCCCAACAGAGGATGCTGAAAGAGCTGTCTACAACAGGTAAGATGCTGACTATTCATTGGGTTCCCACAAAACACTAATTAAAATCTGAATGAGTCATTTTGTATATTAGAGGTGATGAATAAATAATTAGGAGGTTACCTTGATGTCCTTTTCAGGCCAGTTTTGGAGGATTGAAGCAATGTGACCCTGGTCATGAATAGTGATGAAGAGCCCCCTGGAAAACACACACACACACACACACACACACACACACACACACACACACACACACACACACACACACACACACACACACACACACACACACACACACTTAGCAAGTCTTGCTGCCAACTACTTTGTCGTGCCGCAGGCTCCCGTTTTGCTCAGGTTTTAGAGTAATAACATTCCAATGAAAACAATAATACATCAACACTTTGTACTTGAATACATTTTTATCTGAGTTGTGAAAGAGAAACAGATTTGAGCCGAGCTTCAGAGACTCACTCCAAGCTGCTGTTTCAATTCAGACTCTTTCTTCTGACCAGGACATACCAGTGGCACCTGGCTGGGACTTTATTGTTGATCCCAGTGCTCAGGAGCTTTAAGGACTTCACTTTGAACCATCAAAGCTGTCTAAATATTAACGCATCTCACCCTCACATTCTCTAAAACAACCCCCGATCTGTCTTTTCCCTGCACACTGGCATCATTGTTGTATTGTTTTGCTTTGATAAAACCTCAGGATTAAAACTAAATCTGAGGTCTGATTTAATGCTTGCCTGCAGTAGCTGCATGGAGGGCAACGAGCCTCCATGTGCCAATGATGGCAAAAACATCCGCATCGGTCTCAGGATGCTACTGGTAATCTAAATGCAAAACACAGGTTCAAGACATTGTTAAACGTATAAAGATACAGTGGGATAAAAAGAAAAACATAAAAGTGTCTCATAAAAATGAAAAGATATCTCAAGGGTGAGTCAGGGCCCAACACAGGTTTCTACTCAACACAGCTCCAGGGGAAACGTTTAAACTCCACAAAACACAATGGGAAGCAACACATAAATAAATAAATAAATAAATAAATAAATAGTTAACACCAATGACATCTTAACTCAACAAAATGTACAGTTCTTAGTTGTAGTGTGTGTCTGTGTGTGTGTGTGCGTGAGTGTGTGTGTGTGTGTGTGTGTGTGTGTGTGCATGCATGTGTGCATGCATGTGTGTGTGCAATGCATGCATGTGTGTGTGTGCATGCATGTGTATGTGTGTGTGTGTGTGTGCATGCATGTGTGTGTGTGCATGCATGTGTATGTGTGTGCGTGTGTGTGCGCGTGCGTGCGCGTGCATGCGTGTGTATGTGTGTGTGTGTGTGTACAGCTGCTCAGTCAGTGTCACGGCCACATGACTCTTGTTAGATGGGGAGACGAGGTCACACATGGGAAACAACAACAGCGGCTCCAGGGTTTGGCATGTTTACTCTCTAAAGTAAACCCTGTTTCTCCTCTAATTGATTAGGCAGGGCTCACACACTGAAGGCCCTTTGTGAAGCTGAATGCAGACGTTTTTTCTTCAGATACAATGCTGAGGGCTCCACTTTGGAAAAAATCCTAGTTGTGGCACATTATTGTCAAATAAAGCTCAGAAACAAGTGGAAACTCTTACTTCTAATGCTGGCACTGGTACTTTGTCTTGTGAAGTTTATCAGCTGTTAGCGAATCCTTTGACTTGATGGTTAACCATTTTGTTTTTATGCAAGATTTATTGAACACTACATTTAAAATATTGTTTTAACGCACCTAAAATATTTTTTAAACCCTTTTAGTGCGTCTGTATTGAGCACATTCATAGGTCTTTCATTAGGTACGTTTTCAAACAGATATTATTTATATGGACAGAAAAACACCAGGATAACCAAATAACTTGAAGCATTCTGTTTTATGAAATCAATATCAGCTTGATAACCTGTGATTATTTTTTACATGAGGAGCTGCCCTGCCTTGTGCATTTTACCAAAATGTTTCTTCACATAGTTTGATTTTTTTTCTATTATAACATAAATAATTAACTTTTTATCTATAAAAGAAACGAACATTATTGCCTGATTGACTCTTTGCAAAGCACTCTAAAATTCACATAAAGGTTCTTTACACACTAAAACATTTTAACTAACTTAGTGAGACAAATCTACATCTGTGTACAAAAACACGTGGGCCAAAGTTTAAATGCACAATAACCATTTAAGCCCAGCTCTAAGGGTCTACAGGAAGTGGGACACATGAGAGGACAAGTCACTGTTAGCTCTTTTATTTTAAAAACATTCATGTTGGACCTGACAAGCTGACCTCACTAAATGAATGCTGGGAAACAATTTTACGTGATGGATCCAATGAGACAGGCAGACTGGCAGAGTCCTAATCTCTGTCAACTTGAAGGTTACCAAAAACAATTTGGCTTCGCCTTTCAGGTTTTTCTCACCTCCCCCATTTCTCACTTTCTGCCACTGACTGCTGACCTCCTGACCTTTAACCCCGACAAAACCCTCTGCACTTGAGGAGGACTGCATTCAGATGGGTGCGGCAATAATCTGAAGACCTCTCCAGATGTGGGCTACAGAGAAATGAGAAGTTTATAAGGACAAAAGTAATGCTGATGAGGTGGCAAACAGCAAAACTTACAAAGAGCTAAGAATCATGGAGAGGTAACCAGAATCCAAATAAAAAACTGGGGACTATAGATGCAGGGAGAGGTGGTTACAGAGTAACAAACACTTTTTTTCTACATTTTCCTCCTTACTTGCTATATTCTCGATTTGTAAATTATGTAAACCCCAAAGCATATACATAATGTGTTGTTTGATGCAGTGTCATCACATAATGATAAAAACTACTTCTGTGTTGTTAAATATTATATATAATATTATATTAATTTTGAGCCTTTATTTTTAAAACACACTTTAGACATGGAACCTAAATACATTAAGTGGAAAGACGGAGCTGCTGGTTGCTGATACCGCGCTTGTGTTCCTGTTGGAACATATGAGAGCGTTTGTGTCTGATGATTGCTGATTAAATCCACACAATGAATAACAGAGGGCCGAAGAGCCTAGAGCTGCCCTATCTGGCTCTTCTCATATGAGAGTGTGGTGAGAAAAGAGAGTTCAAAAGAAAACAACCTGACAACCTGAAAGCAGCCCCCTTGTCTTTGACCTCTGCACACACAAAACAACACCAGTCGCCATTCTTCACCCCAAACCTTAATCCTAACGGTGCTTGTTGACCTCAGTCAGCGAGCCACAAAAGCCTCAGCTGACAACATGGACACAAATCACTGAAAACAGCCTAGTGAGAAAGGTCACTGTCATGCAATATGAGATTTCACCAACTAATTAGGCTCTTAATCTAAAATGACAGAAGTTCTGAGAGACAGCAGAGGATTTTCCTCCTAATTTCTAAAATGTGTCTAATTGGAGCTAAATGAGCCTAAGGGTTTTGGGGTGACTACCCTGCCCTCAGTAGGAAGGTTAACTAGAAGAGTGCTGTTCCTTTATTGTTATGGCATGATTTTTTTAAACTCATGCCTGAGGTTTTAGGAATAAAGCCTCAGCCGAGTCATTTTAACAAAGCAAATCCAATTATTGAGAAGAAAAGCCACGTTTATAATGGTAGCATGTGATTGTAGAGAAACTTTCATCATTTCCTTGAGTAAATAAGCTTTTCTAATGACACTGAAGAGAGAAATAAAGGAGATAGCTACCTGATAAGCCCATACAAAAAACCAATAAATCAGCTCTCTGCTGGTCTCAGCTGGGACACGCAGGCGCTGTACACTTCATGGTGTACGAAAGCAGAAACCTATCCACTGTTTGCTTTTAAAAGTAAACAGTTTCATTCAGCAGGAGAACTCCCCACTGAGCATGTCTGGCTTTTGAAAAAAAAGTTCAAATAGGAGCTTCCTTCCAAAATTAACACAACAGTCCTGCTGCTGGGATATTTGAGGTTTCATTTCAATAAAGACAGAAAGTTCAACAAAAATAGTTTCCATTTACAATAGAATAATATGTTGAATTCATCAGGGTGGATCCATTAATGTGACCTTTGTCAGGGTTCAAAGAGTCATAAGGAAAAAAGTTAAATACACAACAATAACCCACACGTTAGATGTGCTATAGTTAGATATCAAACAAAATATTAAATCAGTAAACAAGTTTTCCAAAACCCTTGCAAAAACATACAAATGAGCCTCATGAGAAAGTTGGAGAAAGTCAACCATCACTGCAGCCCTCCAACAGTCAGGGCTTTATGGCAGAGTGGCCTGTCAGAAGCCTCTCCTCAGTGCAAGACACATGAAAGCCTGCATGGAGTTTGCTTAAAGACACCTGAAGGACCCCGAGATGGTGAGAAATAAGATTCTCTGGTCTGATGAGACCAAGATAGAACTTTTTGGCCTTAATTCTAAGCGGCATGTGTGGAGAAAACCAGGCACTGCTCATCACTTGTTCAATATAGTCCCCAAAGTGAAGCATGGCGGTGGCAGCATCATGCTGTGGGGGTGTTTTTCAGCTGCAGGGACAGGACGACTGGTTGCAATCAAGGAAACGATGAATGCGGCCAAGTACAGGGATATCCTGGACAAGAACCTTCTCCAGAGTGCTCAGGACCTCACACTGGGCCAAAGATTTATCTTCCAACATGACAATGACCCCAAGCACAGAGCTAAAATAACGAAGGAGTGGCTTCACAGCAACTCTGTGACTGTTCTTGAATGGCCCAGCCAGAGCCCTGACTTAAACCCATATGAGCCTCTCTGGAGAGACCTAAAAATGGCTGTTCACCAACATTCACCATCCAACCTGACAGAACTGGAGAAGATCTGCAAGGCGGAATGGCAGAGGATCCCCAAATCCAGGTGTAAGAAACTTGTTGCATCTTTACCAAGAAGAATCATAGCTGTGTTAGCTCAAATGGGTGCTTCTACTAAATACTGAGCAAAGGGTCTGAATACTTAGGACCACGTGATATTCCAGTCTGTCTTTTTTAATAAATCTGCATACATTTCTAAAATTCTGTGTTTTTCTGTCACTATGGGGTGCTGTGTGTACATTAACGAGGAAAAAAATGAATTTCATTAATTTTAACAAACAGCTGCAATATAACAAAGAGTGAAAAATTGACGGGGTCTGAATACTTTCCGTACCCACTGTATGTGACAACATCTTCATCTGTTGTTTTAATACAGATCAACATGTTACTAAATGTTTGACTGAAGCCAGCATCTCACTGAGCTGCCAACAGGGGCAAATTACAAACAACAAGAGGGAGTTTCAGACACGCCTCAATTTTTTGCAAGGATTCTACATTTCCTGACATGATGGGCAGCATGGGCGGTCAAATGAGTAACGGAGAGGGTTTTTATTGGCATCTCATTCATTCAGCAACAACATGGAGTCAATTAAATTAAAGGGACAGTAGAATGTAAAGCCACATTTATGTTTTTGTTGTTGAATAAAGGCAGCTTGGGTGGTCAAATGTAGCATACCAAAAAGTCAGAGCTTTGCTTGAGCTGCTTTCTATGTCAATTAGTAATCTTGAAATGACGAAGGAGAGATGGTTGATTCTGAGATAAGCTGGTTTATTACCTAATAAGCAAGCAACACCCCCTTACACCTGCATGTCCCATCCCACTTCAGTGTCTGCAATATACATATGCTGGTCGTGGTAATGCTAACCGCAGAACAACGCTATAGGACGAGTTGCTGCCAACCCTAGCCTGAGCTACTGCTTATAGTCTTGTTGGACCGCTGGAAAATAACAGAAGAATGTTGAGCACAACTCACATTCCAGGAAGTACTGGGAAGATCCATAGTTTGGTATGTTCTCTTCCTTCTTCGTCCGCAAACCGTGGCTCAAAAACTCACTAAACAGTCACTTTGTCGTTTATCCACACTATCAAGGACATGGGTCAGCCTGACATTCACTTCCTTCTTTGTGCGTGCACCCCCCTGGCCAATCAGCATGCAGCTCATAGTCATGTTCTAGGTGAGTGGGTGGGGAAAAACAGTCTTTCCATTGTAGGGCTAATTCATGGGTTTTATTTGCCCATTTATCAGGGCTCCTGGGTAATTGTGAGCCTCAACAAAGTTTGCTTTACAGAGGCTCAAAGAACAATTTCCAATTACCAATACATCTCATTCTAGGACAGCTTTAATCTTGAACAAGCTAATAGTTGTGTTTCCACTACAGGAGTTCCGGGAAATTTCTGGGAGGGGTAAAATTGACCGGGAGATACGATGGCTTGGTCCTCTCTGCTTTGCTAAAACATCAGCATATCCCAACTGCTTCAGCAGTGAGAGATGTCGCTGCTCAGTGCCAAAAAGGTCAACGGACATTAATAACATGAAAGGTTTTATTCTGTCAAAGTACAGCACCGCTGCATCTTTTGGTGTTGGGAGTTTAGTAACAGTGATTTTAAAGCAGCTCACAAGCAGCTTATTTTCTTTTACTTCTATTCCGCTTCACCAGCAATTCTTCCAGTTTTACAGATGCCGGTTGTTTTGGATGATGTTTGCTGATGACATTTCCTACTGAGTTACAACCAATCAGGTCCTTTCGGCCAGCCTGCTGAAATGGAGACAAGTGCATGCCATGAAGTTCTGGTTTAATTACACCAAAGTTCCAATGGTGGAAACATGCCTAATGTTTAGCAGATTCACAATAGTATGTTTCCATAAAGTCACTGTGCTTCTATGACTGATAAAATGTGTTTTCTTAAGTATTTGTTCAAAATAAAGCTAAAAACGTTGTTTAAAAAGCTACTTTCAGATTCATCCATCTAGATGAGAAGAAAAGCTCTTATTGTGGTTTTGCACCAATCAGCTGACTGACTGCCTTTGAGGACATTGTGACATTCAAAGACAGGCCTCATGATTTATGATTTGTTTTGGTTGGATTTATTGTGAGTTTGTGAAAAAAAACCATTTGATCCCAAGTACAATAAAAACACTAATATAATTTATACTAACACTGCAGCTTTGAATCTGCCAAAAAATAAATAATATAAAGGAATTTCAGACTTCAGTTTCTTTTTGGTCACAGAATAAGCAAAACATGTCAGGCAAGGCTTGGATGTGACAGTGAATCTTAAAAGCATTTATCTAGAATCAGCTGTCATTTATCTACACACTGGGCGGAGACTGGTGTGGGTCCAGAACATGTCTGTCTGTCCTACTGTAGGAGGTAGATCTGTATCATCTAAGAGTCCACAGACATGCAGAGGACTCACGAGGACACGATGAGTTCTATGAAGGAATGTGGTATCTAACCACAAACTGTAGAAAAGAACAGACATTGCAATATTTAAGTGATGAGACTTCTGGTTTCATCTTTCTAACTTTGTTTGATGTTAACGGTTTTCCACGGAAACAAAAGACAGCATTCTTATGGACACGCATAGCTTTTAATATCATAATGAAACTGGGATCAAACCCTTGAAACTAAAGCTGTTCTTTTGTTTTTTTATGTTACTGGTCACTTTCCATTAACACTGAACTGACAAACACCACAGTCAAGTTGAAAACCTGTCATCCCAGCATCTGACAGAACCAATCGAGCTGCAGACGGAGAAAATGCAGCTAGAGCATGAGGTTTTACAGCAGCAGTCATGGTTCTGCCTCAGCCTGAGCTGCTCTAGGTCAAACCAGCATTTTGCAATGGAAAAGATCATCAATGAAACTACATTTGCAACAGTGGTATGGAAATAGACAAAAGCCCTCTGTAAACCCTGAAACAACTAGGAGATCCAGACAGATGGAGGATAATTGCATCAGCTCAACACAAATATTCATCCCATAATACACTGCTCCACCTCTCTCTAAGCACACATAAGCCACCTATTCTTGTTCAATCAGGAAGAACAGTTTGATGTTTGAGGGGAACGTTAAATGTGTTTGTTCCAGGAATTGATGAGAATAGTGAGAAAACATCTACCCACTAATGTCACTTTGTCACTTGAAAATGAAACGCTTGGCAGGATTTTTCTTTCCAGTCTCTTTCCTTTTCTTTCCCTTCACACCCTGCTTCCTTCGAGCAGCACAGCTCCCTGAAGACAAAGACAATGCGCTCTTCTTTTTCTTCCTCTTCCAACAGGATTCCATTAAATAATAAGAATTCAACACGTCGTCTGAACCTCTCTCTCCTTTTGCACCAGCGAGTGGCAGTTCCAGCCTTTGGCCTCAGAAAACCATAAACCAGCCCCCACCTCATTCCTCTGCAGCCCACTGAAGACATCCACATGAAAGCTAATCTTCCCTTATGAAGCTTTTCCAGACTTGTGGAAGTGGGTAACTCAGGAGAATTTCAAGCCAAAATGAACATATTTCACCCAATAAGACTGGCTTTCCAACACATTGAGACAAAGTGTATAAGGACAGACTCTCTGACATGAGCCAGCCTGCAGGGAATGAAAATAGTGACTATAAAAAGTGAGAAGCAGACTTTTATAACCCATCATCTATTGTAACAGTTAAGCAAAAAGACACTCAGGGTGCAGATGCCTGCAGCGGACGCCCAGTTTCTCTCTGAGCAAACTCCACACAACTCTTATTGTGAGACATAGCAGGGAAAGCTGTCCTGCTAAAGGGATCAGAGGATACAAACCTGATGACCTGAGCTGGATAATAGATGAGTCTCAGTTCTCTGTAACCCAGCTTTTCCATTCGTTTGCCTTCTCACACACATCCTGACATTTGAAGCATGCCAGTGACGTTCAGTGTGGGATGCAAAGTCACATTCAGAGGAAACCTCAGCCAACAACTGAGCAATGAACGGCCACTTTCATTTGCAAATGCTGTCTTTTGTTAGCAGCAGTGATTGATGCTGCATCATTGGTCTGAATGGATATGAAAAAAGTGAATCGCTTGAATTAAAACAGCCATTATAAAAAACAACTTAGAAGCAACTGACACTAAAAGACAAGCTAACTCTGTTGTCAAAGCACTGAATAAATGCAATGATTTATGGACCATTAAACACGCTCTGACAGCCAGAGCAAAATGTGGATTTCCTTTTTGGGTTGTCCACGGTGGCAGCATGTCTAGGAGAGCTGCTAGTGTCCACCACAAAACAGATGGAAAAGTGCTTCCAGAGGATCCAGTTCCTCCTGGTCCACAGCTCAAGAGATAACTCATGCACTAAGTGAAAAGTTAAATAAAAACAACTAGTGATGCTCAAAATTGGCTTTTTTACTGATATCTGATATATATATATTGTCTGACTCTTTAATTTCCGACACTCATATAAACCGATAAACCGATACCAGCACTCTGAAGTTGCAAGTGCGATATTCTGGCCACAGAGGGCGGTGGGGGTCTGAGTGACATTTCATTAACCCTGTAAAGGGTCATTTTAGCACATACTGGCTCAAGAACATTATTTAAAAATTGCATAGTATGGCTTTAAAGTTTAGTGCCGATATCGGCTGATATTAATGGTAGGCCGATAATATCAGACATCACTAAAAACAATGTATATTTAACAATTTACTATCGGGAAATATTAAAAATGCTTTACATTTTTCTATGGGCTTATGCTTTCTACACTTCTTAAGTGAGTTTCAAGATGACTCTGGAGCCATATTTACTCTGATACATTAGAGCTATCTGGAGCACTCAGACAGCCCATAAACCTTGACCCAACTGAAGGGTTCTTAAGGTTGTTGGAGGAATAACATCAGGGAGTCCCCTCAATCAAACAAAAATACATCTAGCTGGATCTATGAATTCTGGTGTGAAGTGTGGGTGTGGGTGTGTTTCTGATCCAACCCTGCAATCAAAAGAGCAATAACTTGTTCATGCTCCCCAAAAGCATTTATATCCATGTTGATCTGGTTAAAGTCTGAAAAGCTTTAGGCACTAAAAAGCCAAGAAGGCATCAATCACTCAGATCACACACAGCATGCAAAAACAGGTCAGAACCAGTCGGAGAGGAAAGTCATCCAGGGTCAGACCTGATTCCTGTAGGTCTCAGACAGTCTGAATCATCACCAATCTTACAATAAAATCATCCACAATAACAGGAAGGTCTGCAGAAGCACATGTCCTGCAGGAAGTGAAACTCTCCCAGAACCACAAACACATTTTCACATCCTTTAAAATCTGTGCAAGAAAGATTTTATGGGGAAAAAAAGCATTGTGGCATGAGAAATTTGAACCGAATGAAACAAGGGAACTCTAAACACACTTGTTTCATCATTTTTATATTTATAACTTAAAGTATATATTAGTATATGAGTGATATCTGGGGGAAAAGAGATTTAGCAAATGAAAGGATTTTTGGTAAGAATAAATAACTAACAGCTTGCAGACGTTTTGATTTGGTGAACAATTCCAAGTGTACACACATGGCCAATATATGTCTCATAGCTCTACAGCGATGTGCATAAGATTAACATGCATGCATGCATGCATTCATCACACTTAAGCCTGGTTTATACTTCTCTATCTGTGTCAGTACAGAGACATGCAACGCCATGATGCAATGACGCGAGGGCTCTGTGGCAGGCCCACAAAGGATGATGGAGACGTGCGCCCATGAAGACGTGGTTGCAATCTGGAGTTATTTTCAGTTACAGAAATATATTTTTTTAATACACAAAGCTAATTTACAAGCTAAATCAAGCTAGCAAATGCTCCGATTTGCACACATCTCATGCTGACACAGAGTCTAAATACCTGTGAGGCTTTAAAAAGTGCATAATGATTCATCACTATTAATGCTTATCAGGGTTTTAGATTCTAACCTCCAGTCAAATCTTCCACAGAAGTTCAAATAGAGCTTTATTTATTTTAAACACTAAGCTATCTCTGCTGAATAAAACTCCATATTTGACCACAGACGGTCTTATCAAAGAGCAAACAGAAAAATGTTGATAATTGAGTCATTTATTGATTTAACTCTTATCAGTAATAAGGAGTGTCCCATGTCAACATGAGGCTGTTCAGGCTGCACCTCTGCAATAATATAATAAATCATTTTTTTATTTTATTAGTCAAGACATCAAAGTTTACTGAAGCCATCTCTTGTCTAAATGTGACATAAATATAAGCAACATTCTTTGTATTTTGCATTAATGCAAAACAGGATTATGAGTATTTTTCTTCCAGCATATTAGTGAAACTGATCAGGATTGGATGATTTTGTTTACAATCTTCTCAAACAAAGGGTGTAACCTTAATCCCCACATGTAAATCATTACACAGGAGAACCTTTTCAGGTTCTCTATGTAACTGAGAGAAATAAAGTTGTAACAAAAACTGTACTGCACCTAGATAAACAGACATCATAGTGAAACAGACAGCTGGATTAATTGACAACAAATTGGCAAGCCCATCTTCTTGACTAATCCAGATGGTCCAAACTTCTCTAACCACTCCCTGCTTAAGTTCTACTGGAGAGGCATGCTGGAGTTTAGAGGTTTGCCATTTAACATCATGGAGATTGGACTCTGAAGTTTCCATAGAGTCCAGGGGGGAAGAAAAGATGGACTCCAGCTACTCTGCCCATTTTCCATGTGTAGTGGAAATGCCTTGTGTCAATCTGAGATGGAATAATAATCCATCTCCTGTCACTTCAAACAATGTCCACTCTGTCAGAAAGTTCATTGCCTTTATAACTTAGCAATCCAAAGCAAAAGAGGGTCCAAAAATGGTTTATTTAAGATTTTTAAACAGCTTTCACAGGAATTCAAGCTAGTTTCTGTCCAAACCTACTCCTCCTTCCCTCACTGTTTTGATTTGATGAACAATTCCCAATGAGCACACATGGCCAATATACGTCTCATAGCTCTACAGTGATGTGCATAAGATTAGCATGCATCACACTTACTCACATGGTCACATCTTACAAAGAACCTATAGGTCTGTGGAGCATGGTGGTGTGAAACAACTTCACTAAAGCACTGGCAATGTTTCTAAACCAATGTTATAAAAGCCACTTCCAACATCTGTGTTGGCATCCACATGGAACACACACACACGCGCGCGCGCACACACACACACACGCACACACACACACACGCACACACACACACGCACACACACACACGCACGCACACACACGCACGCACGCGCACGCACACACACACACACACATTTTAACCTTGACAGGTGTAATGAAGACATGATACAGCAGTTTTTCATAGAGGCTGAGCAGCAGGGAGCATTGTTTGAACATAAAGAGCACATTTGTACAAGTGTTGGAAGTGGAAAACATTCCCAAACACACGACTCTCCAGCCATTCCCTTATTTAAGGTCATGCACCCTTTTTCCAAGGCGGGGGAACTGAAAACCCAAATCCTTTCGGCTCTTTGCTGTATGTTCCTGAAGACACGCTGCATGTAAACTCGTTTCTAATCATTGTAACTTTGTCCTCTGCCCCCAGTGTTTTGTGAAATTCACATTGAAGTCATTAGAGCAGAGCTGAGTTTGTGGCTGACTTGTGTGACATATGCTGAATTCATCTGAGCTTAATGCTGCTAAGAGACCACAGAGCTTGCTTTAAAACTACAAACCAGACTTTGCATGATTCACACAGAATATCAGATACGCCTTGAAAGATATTCACCAACAGTATTTTCCAGTGTGGGCTGGTGACATATTACTTCTGCTTACAAAAATCTGAGCAGTAGGAACGCTGTGGGGACTGCAGCCAAATGGAGATGTGCTCTGTAATTTGGTGCTTTGTAAAGAAGTAGAAGCTTGTGTCAAAGCATCAGTTAGAAGCTCAAGTAATGTTCAGGTGGGATGGCATTAATGAAAACAAACAAAAACAGGTGAAAATATTAGGAATGCACAGCTGGTCTGATGTTTTAGAGTTCCAGGACATTGTAAAAATCAGATAAACTGAGTTGGAATGCAGATTCGTGGAGACAGATGTTGGACTGACTGATTTGCAGAAACAAGGTTGCAGTCAAACTAACAGAGTTCATGCCAGGGGCAGCCATTTCTGTTTACTGCATGCCATTCTCCTGCTATCTCTTTTCATATTTACCTTTCACCTGTGAATTCCAAAATGAACACAACATATCACGTTTGTTAGCTTGACTGTTTTAAAAACACAGGATTCAAACCTGCAACCTCCTTGCTGCGAGGCAACAGTGCCACCAACTGCTCCACCATGCTGCCAAAACTCAGACTTCTGGGTACAAATGAATTATACTGAAATAAGTCAAGCTTATATTTACTTATGACTCTCCATCACACAAAGCAAATCCACTTATTAGTAAAACATATTTGTAGTCCTCGAATACAAAATACAGACATTTTAAAAAGGAGTTTTTTATGCGTACAATAATAAAAAGTCTCCATCCAAATGAGGCACAGAGGTTCCTACACACCATGAAATACCAATTCAGGGCCAAGAGGCTGAAAAAACGACATTCTATCACACAAAACAACATCTTAGTGATTCAATTCACAACAAGAGTCGTCTCAAGGCACTTTACAAAGTAAAACATTCCAATTGAGTTCAGTTCATTACGCCAATTAGTTATAAGTTTCCTATATAAGCAACCTAGCAGATTGCATCGAGTCACTGACTTGTGTCAGTCAGCAATCCCCATATGTGATGTGTCAGTCGCGAAACTAAACGGCTCTTAGAGCTGGCTCTTTGAAGTGACCGATCGGAGCCGACTCTTTCTTGGAGGAGCCGGAGTGAGTTATACAGCATGTAACTTAGCCCCCATCCTACCCAGAGCCACTAAAAAACATGCATGGCGCACGCGCGCACACACACAGCATCCAATTGCCATGAGGTGGGGTGGGGGGGAATGAAGCGCCCCTATGATAGCTGTGAAAGCAGAGAGGGGGGTGGCACCCACAAAATGCCTGGGACAATTATTTCAGTAACGTGATGGACCTGTAAATATTGGTGGGGACAAATCTGTAAAAGGAGGAAAGAGAGAAAAACATTGCTGCAGAAAAGTGAGAACATGAGTGAAAACAGGACAGGGAGAAAGATCTGGACACATTTTAACTACAATGACAATTCAAAGACAGAGTGTGCATGCAAAGGGAAAATCTGGTATCCAGCAGGCTCTAATAGTTCAAAAATAATAAATATCTTACTTGCAAAGTTAGTTTTTGTCATTTAAAATGTATTTTTGTAGCTCTCTGCTTCATCTTGAATAAAATAAGTTATTTAAATAATAAACATTTGATATAATGTATATTGTAGATTAGCCATTCAGTTTACACACAGATTTGCATTTCTGGTCATAAATTAATTTAAGAAACAAAAAATGTGAGGAGCTGTTTGAGAACCGAAAGAACCAGAGTTCCCATCACTAACCTTAATGCAGGAGTTATTGTCAGTGAGACATACAGTAGTGTAGCTAAAACTTTGACCCTGTTCACCTGTAACTTAATTCCTTGTCATTTCTCTAGTTGCTGTATGACCACGTCTAAACAAAGCACAGCTGTGGTTTAATGTTGATTTGATTTTTTCTGGACTAAAACCAAAGAACCAAGGCTGAAAAAGCAAGTCCTGCTATGAAAGCAAATAAAAGTGTTTGATTTGAAATTCATTTTTCACCAACAGTTAAACTTTTTAAGGTCACCTATGCTCTATGTAGCAGTTTTAAGGTTTCCAAAATAACTTTTCCAGATTTTCCCTTTAAACCTGTCTGACAGCAGGTTATAGGACAAATCTGAGCTATAACTAAGCTACTAGGCTGATGGGTACAAAAAGTTCCAAAAGCCTAAATGAATATTCCTGAAATAATTCCATGGCTGTTTGTTTTCCACTCTACTGAAGAAAGTGGAGTTTTCCCAAATGCCCAAACCTAACCACCTGGTTGTCCTGGCAGGCTTCAACACAATTTACAGCAGCACGAGTTTGGATCGGCCCTTATATAACTGTGGGTCACAGACAAATCAGCCAGGTAGTCTAGTCATATTTAGTTTGATTACTTTCCATGTTTATACAGTAAATTGTAGCAGTGCTGTGGATTTAAGTCAATAAACGAAACATTTATTATACAAAGGAAAAACTGGAGGTAGGTATTCTGTGAGCTGATGTTTCTTTGCTTTGACTGGCTGAAAACTTTAAATGGACACGAGCCCTGTGATCTTATTGATGGTCTCCAAAGGCCAGGGTGGCAATTTTATAGTTTAACCCTTTGGAAGTCCCCTGTGGTCTATCAAAGAGTAAAACAGGAGAAAATAAATAAATAACTAAGCAATAATTATACAGAAATGTGATATGTGAGTGAGTTCTTTCCATCATATTTATCATGGTCAAACATTTTTCTTGGCTTCATAATCTTGTACTAATTTCTAATCCAGATAGAGGACAATTTATTTATTGTCCTGTTAGAAACAAACTCATTTCATATTTTCTTCCAGCTTTTGCTGTGTTACACTGCATGTGGGGCTGAAAAGTACAAGATTACATCTTAAAATGGCCCTAATCTGCAGGGCTGGGGCACTCCATCATCCAGCACATGTTGTTTCAGAGGAAGCCAAGTCGACTTTAGCTGATACCTTTCATTAGGGATTTATAACTTCCTGCAGCCCACCATCTAAAGAACACCCTTCAGGACTTCCCCATGGCTGTAACCCAGTAATATACAGGTAAGTACAACTAGACATGTGTCAGGTTTCACGTCACATTTTCAGTCTCCGATAGGTAATTCACATTCTGCATAGATTATTTTATATCTGAAAATATGCATTACTGGTTGTCTGGTGGAGCTTAAATATCAACAACTGGTCATGCAATTCCAAAGCTGTAGAAATGACAATTTAAAGTTAATTTTAGCTTTTGAGCTTTTGAGCAAGTACTGTAGATTAACAGAAACCAAAATGCCCTCCTAGAGCAAATAAGTTCTAAGATAAGAAATTTAAGTGGATGTGATTTATGTGCAGGGAAAAGTTTTAGACATACACTGACAAAAAAAAAACTCGCCACCTGGATTTAACTAAGCAAATAGGTAGGAGCCTCCTATTGGATAATTACTGCATGGGCAATTATCTTTCAGCTGGCAACAAGTTATTTAACCCCAACTGGTGCAATGAGTTGCTTCTGATTTCTTCAACAACCATGTGGAAAGACACATCTGGTGGTTGTGGAAAAGATGTTAGTCTGGTTGAGAAGGGTCACATCACTGGCATGCATCAAGCAGAGAAAACATCTAAGGAGATTGCAGAAACGACTAAAACTGGGTTCAGAACTGTCCAACGCATTATTAAAAACTGGTCTGATGAGTCTAGATGGACCCTGTTCCAGAGTGATGGGTGCATCAGGGTAAGAAGAGAGGCAGATGAAGTGATGCACCCATCATGCCTAGTGCCTACTGTACAAGCCTGTGGGGGCAGTGCTATGATCTGGGGTTGCTGCAGTTGGTCAGGTCTAGGTTCAGCAACAGGATGTGCTCCAAGAATGAGGTCAGAATGACCAGGTTATTCCATCAATAGATGTGTTCTTCCCTGATGGTACGGCCATATTCCAAGATGACAATGCCAGGATTCATCGGGCTCAAATAGTGAAAGAGTGGTTCAGGGAGCATGAGACATCATTTTCACACATGGATTGGCCACCACAGAGTCCAGACCTGAACCCCATTGAGAATCTTTGGGATGTGCTGGAGAAGGCTTTGTGCAGCGGTCAGACTCTACCATCATCAATGCAAGATCTTGGTGACACATTAATGCAACACTGGATGGAAATAAATCTGGTGACATTGCAGAAGCTTATCGAAACAATGCCACAGAGAATGTGTGCTGTAATCAAAGCTAAAGGTGGTCCAACGAAATATTAGAGTGCGTGACCTTTTTTTTGGCCAGGCAGTGCATGTTTAATGTTCAAAATATATTTACAATGTTACTGATTTGTTTCTAAATTTTAAATAGTAACACGGTTGAACTTGATGTATTGAATCTCAGTGTGTCAAAGGCACAAATAAGGCAAGTCACCATTAGAACAACTAGTATTCTTATATCAAATGACTACTTATGGTTTGTTGGAGTTATTCTATTCTATTCTGTGGAAACATTATAAACAAATAATGTGTCACCTATTGTAGGTAAGTAGATATTTTCCAGGTCTGATGGACAGCTAGAGTATCCACTCTGCCCTTCAAACTCCCTATTAGGACACTAATGATCATAAATCTGCTTGGTTCAAGTCACTTACCTCAAATAGTTAGTCTGAAGGGGAGTTTCATCAGTTTATTTAGACTTTATATTTAGCAGTGTAACACAACATGTCACAGGAAGTGACTGAACTAAACAGAGTATCTTTCATGTTACAGCTGGGATCATTTTTCTACAACAAAACACCATCATTTATCACTAGTGAAGGGTTTCAGATGTCAAACAAAGTCCACAGCCCATATTTATAATGAAAACGGTGTAAAACTGTGGCAGACCAAGCTTCTCTGGTAAAGATCATGTCAGCTTACAGGCAAACAAACCAACAAAAGTGAGCATGCCCACTAATCTTCTTGTGATGTGAATGTGCTCCTTTCTCCAGGCATGCCCTCCCGCCTCTGCCCTGTCTGAAGATCAGAGAATCGGCCATGTTTTGACACCTAATGGCGCTTGGCCTTTGGCCTCCTGCACAGAGCCGGTTATTGGAGCATTTGGTCCTGAAGCAGCAGATTAGCTGGTAAAGTCAAGGCGAGACAAGGAGAGGATGGTGCTCCCACACAGAAAGCCTTTATACCTGAAAGCCGGTGATTAGAGACCTAATCAGCTGCTATGGTGGTCTGGACACACACGTAAGCACACACTCTGCAGGCACATGAGGGGGCATCAGTCATCCATTAAGAGCATTTTACAGAGATACTCATGAGCAAAAATGTAAAAGCTGAGACAGAGCAAAGTTTTAAACGCCAGATTGAGCGAGCTGAAGGAGAAGGAATAAGATTACTGATATTCAGTCTCATGGGACTAAACTCTGGGTCAGATGGACTCAGAAAAACATTCCACAGTCAAGTCTGCAGAGACCAGTCAATAAAAATGTGTAAATTACAAACTAAAATTTGAGTCAGCTTAAATTTAGTCGTTAATATGGAGTCAAATACAGGTCAGATTTTTGTCAGCTGTGCGGGAGGGGTTCAAGTGGTGGAGGAGGCTGGGATCACACCAGCAACCCTCCAGTTGTCAGTCAGCCACTCTTCCCCTGATCCACAGCCATCCCAATTATGTTTTTAAAACTCTCTTCATAAATTTCAGGAAATACAGTATTTAAAGGAATGTTCGACATTATGTTGTAACTTTTTATTTTTCCCTGAAAAAAATAACAGTTTAAAGCACCCTTATATATATACAGTCTTTTGGTTAGAGTGGAAAAGAAGGCATTTGTTTCCTGAGTACAAGTCAAATTCAAACTTCATGTAGTACATTTCATACTTGAAGGTAGCCCAATGCACTTTTTGTTTGAAACAGAACAAAAATATATATATATATATATATATATATATATATATATATATATATATATATATATATATATATATATATATATATATATAAAACATTTCAAAACTAAAAATGTCCATCCATCCATTACGCTTATCTGGGGTCGGGTCACGGGGGCAGCAGCCTAGGCAGAGACTTCTCTCTCCCCAGCCACTTGGGCCAGATTCTCTGGGGGAATCCCAAGGTGTTCCCTGGCCAGCTGAGAAACATAGTCCCTCCAGCGTGTCCTGGGTCTTCCTTTAGGTCTCCTCCTGGTTGGATGTTCCCAGAAAACCTCACCAGAGAGGCGTCCAGGAGGCATTTTGATGCCAGAGCCACCTCAACTGGCTCCTCTCAATGTGGAGGAGCAGCAGGTCTACTCCAAGCCCCTCCCACATGACCGAGCTTCTCACCCTATCTCTAAGGGAGAGCCCAGACACCCTGTGGAGAAAACTCATTTCGGCCACTTGTAGCCGTGATCTCATTCTTTCGGTCACTACCCAAAGCTCGTGAGCATAGGTGAGGGTAGGAACGTAGATCGACCGGTAAATTGAGAGCTTCGACTTCCGGCTCAGCTCTCTCTTCGCCACGACAGACCGGTACAACGCCCGCATCACTGCAGACGCAGCACCAATCTGTCTATCGATTTCACGCTCCATCTTTCCCTCACTTGTAAACAAGACCCTGAGATACTTAAACTAAAAATGTCAAAGATACATATTTTTTTTATCAGGCAGGCCTTTTCTTCAGAGTGTGTGAAAATGTTTGTGTCCATCTAACAGTCAGCTACACCCCCATCCATGGAGAATCAAGGGATTCTGCTGTCACACACTTCCGTCAGTGCGCCCCAGGGCAGCTGTGGCTACACTGTGGCTCATCATTACCTGTGTGTGAATGGGATGATTGTGTTGTGAAGTGCCTTGGGGGGTTGTAGAACCCTAAGAAGTTGCTATACAAATACAGGCTATTTACCATTTACCATAGTTCTTATAACAAATTTAGTGACCTAATCTTTCAAAACAGTTTTTAACAATGAATTTGATTTTTAAACATTTAAAACTTCATTTAGAAGTAAACAGATAATTCTGAAGTCAAGGAAACTAACTTTAATTATTGCATGTTCTGACTTTGTTAAGGTCCTGTTCTTTACAGAAGAGTTAGATTATTAATAAGGCCTTAACTTGGTAAATATTGAAACATTCTTTGTTGTAAAAGCCTTCAGTCTTAAATGACAGCACACACCCAGCCTGTTCACACCTTTTCACTCAAGCAGAATCTGCAGGAATGTGGAGTCTACAGAACAAAGGAGCGTCTGGGTTATGACTGCTCTCAGCCCCGCTGTACAGGTCTAAACACAAAAATGCTTCACACTTAAAGGAGATGGCAAAACACACACAATAACAATGCATGGCAGTTATTTTTCATTTGAATGATTTTCTTCTTTATAGTCATGTTGCTGCATGCATTTCTTATGAGTGTTTACATATAGCTTTATAGCACGGGCCAAAAGTTGGAGAGAAACACCAAAATTGATTTTCACAAATTTTGCAGCTTCAGTGTTTCATATCTTTCAGTCAGACGTTTCTGTGCTTAACAAAGTAGAATGAATACGTTTGTCCTTTTCTTTCAGAATTGTAAATATTTTATGCATGTATTTTACATTCCTAAATAATTTTTGTCTGTCAAAGTTAAAAGATTTTTACTTATTTTAGCCCTTATCCTGTAGAAAACTTGATGGATTTCAAGAATAACCTACAGGCAGAAGACTCTGACTACATTGATGGATTGTGCTAATCATTTTAGTTCTTGTAAAAGAAGAAAGAAATAGTATAGACTCTAAGTGAGCCCAAGAGAACCTAAAGAAGGATTGATTTGGGGGGTCTTTTTCCGATCAGCCTTATTAGAGTGAAAACTTTCCCAACACTTGAAACCACATGAATAAGACTGAAGGTGGGGAGGAGGATCCAACTTAAACACATCGTGGCCCTGAATGCAGCACTGGGAATGACCGCCCTATCAACTCAGTGTATTAGTAGCTGCTCAGGGGCTTTGCTGTCAGGGAAAGACTTGGACCTGGTGAACTTCTGAGGGAAAACAGAGACCAGGAGAAAGTGTGTGTGTGTGTGTGTGTGTGTGTGTGTGTGTGTGTGTGTGTGTGTGTGTGTGTGTGTGTGCGTGCGTGCGTGCGTGCGTGCGTGCGTGCGTGCGTGCGTGCGTGCATGCATGCATGCGTGTGTGAATGTTCACTGAAAGTGCGTGAGGAGGAATCCGCATGAACATTAATCAAGAATGTTATTTGGCAGAAGGAGTTTCTTGCTGATTTCATGTTCAGATACTCGACGACTCTCTTGAAACGTTGCCTTCAGTCTCAAACAGTCTCTGTTTCCAAATTAATTTGCTCTGATTGACTTCAAACTGGAGTCCCTGTTGACAGAAACTCTGATACTGGCAAAGTTATCCAACTTTTTCTCGGCTAAAACTGGAATTGTTGTAAAATAAACTATAGTCAACAACATGCCAGATTGAACACCGACATCTGTGCCTCTCTGCATGTGCACATTTGGTTACCCCTGGTTACCATTCTTCATCACATCACTTTTATTTCCATCTGCATTCGCTCCACATTCTTCACAACCTGTTAGCACACGGCTGAACTGTGAGAACTTTGGAGAACCTCCCTCAGTAGGAAGACAGTCTTGATGTTGCTATTTTCTCACTTGTTACCAAATAGTTGTTTGCTGCCATTTTCCACATTCTTGAGACATTTTCCTTCACCCTCACCACAAGCAGCAGCATTTTCCCACAAAGAACCCTCCATGTACACCCTCCATCACACGGTCCCACCCTGGCACGACTCTCATGGAACACTTCACGATGCAGCTAGGACCATGCCAAGCAAGAACAACGCTACCATGTCATGGACTTAAACCTTAAGTCAGTGAGCTTCAGAATTAAATTCATCCACAAAGTGCCTCATCAATGTCCCAGTTTTATTTAAATTTAGCCACAATGAATGTTTAAAAATTACTTTCTACTTTTTATTTGCTATTTTTCTCTGATGACATTTGTTATTTTACTTGTTTGAAATAAAGATTTCCTCATCACCATAATCATAAAGTTTCAGTGTTGAAAACATAAAATCCTGATCTTGTTTTAAAAAGCATGCTTATTAAAAGAGACAGCACTATACTTTATAGGAAACTGTTATACTCAAGAGTTCCAGGGACATGGAGCACTTTATAAAATGTATGTTGGCACATTATATCATGTAATTTGGTATTTTTTGGCCAATGCAATTCAAATATTTGTCATAAATGATTGAAATCAGCTGTAATATTACATTTTTTTTAAATCTTCTGGAAATCTTTATGGTACTGTCACTGTATTATAATGTTTTTAGGCCTAATTAAATTTAGTTTCTGTTCTTCATCTGCTATAATAACCCATCTCTCCAGAGGAACTCCACTAAAGTATTCAAAAGGATTCTCTGAAGATTTGGCTTGCTTTTAGCACCCCCTAGTGTTCTGTTAGTGAAACCAAAAGTGAAACTTATCTCCTTGCTGTGTGTTCGTCAGCTGTGTTCATGATCTAAAACATGCAGAAATCATGCTGGAAGCAGACTGCAGCACCAGGCATGTCAGCTCCAACAGAGACCGGACCGGCACTCTGAAGCTGCAAGTGCGGTATTCTGCCCACAGAGGGCGGTGGTGGTCTGAGTGACCCTGTAAAGGCCCTGTAAAGGGTCATTTTAGCACATACTGGCTCAAGAAAATTATTTAAAAATTTGAAAAAGTTGCATTTTAAAAGATAAAATTGTTTCTCACAACTGCAAAGAGTAAAAGCTGAACAAAACCTTTGATTAAGTAATTTCCTTCAAGCTGACTTCATATTTCACATCTGAGAACTAGCTGGCTGAAGCAGTGGAATAATGCTGCAACACAGCCAGCTCTACAAACGTCTCAGCTAAAATAAAAAGCACATCAATAAAAGCTGAACAATAACTGGGTGGTTCCAGACTAACTAGGAAACTGACATTACACATTTTTATTTTGAGCTTGTTTCATCTGCAGTGACGGTGGAGCATGTAGCTGTTGAGAGGAGTCAAAACTGGGACCTGTAGATGTGTGCGTAGGTGACGGGAAACAATTTTACAAAAACAGGAGGGACTAGGTGGAGTCAATCCAAAACAAAGAGGTGCATGGCAAGAAGGAAAATTAGAAAAAGAACGTAAGGGAGCTGATGAATCTGGGCAGGTCTGACAAATAGGAAACTAGGTCCTGGTTTAGAACAGGAATCAGAACTAAAACCAAACCAGGCCACAAACTAAAGCAACACTGAGGAAACTCATAAAACCCTCAGAGAAAGATGCAACATACTTGATATTCCTTTTTAACAAGCTGTAATAATAAGTTGTGACTCACCTTGGTTTCCTAAATATGAGCCCATACTGCTGACATGCCAGGCCCACAGTGGGAGTGTAAATGATGGGCATAAACCTCTCAACGTCTGAGGTTATGAGCCGATAGAAGAGCTTCTCGTTGCAGTCCTGAAGTCCCATCAGGAACACATACCTGGAAGTGTCAGAAACACCATGTTAATCTGTAACTTCAGGACCTCACCGATGGTACCTGCTGGACTAAAGAGCAGTTCATAGAAGCCAGATGTTGAATGATGAACGTTTCTTTTAGTTAAAATTAGGCATCAAGGTGATTAGAAGATTTTGAGTACAAAAGAATTTCCATATGAGTGCAATTAATACCGTACGGCTAAATCCTGTCAGAGTAAAAGCACTGACGTCACCAAAGTGCTGGTCTCCAGAGAACAGCTGTTTGTAAAGGCATTTTTGTTTTAGTTCCAAATGACTGAAAAAACACACAGGATCAAAGTTAACTTGCAGAGAGCCGACACAAGCTCTTTGTTCTGAACGCTGAGTGGGAGCTGGAGGTTTGTATATGACCCAAATGAAGAAACGTGTGCCAGAATGAGCTCTATTCCCAATCAGGGAAGTTTCCATAAAGCCATGAGCACAAGGTGCCTCTTGTTGGGAGGACAAAAAGCACACACGCCTTCTCTGCTGTAGGTTAGGGCCCAGCCAGCTGCACAATGCATGGTGATGACAGTCACTCCCAAGGAGAACAGTTTTCTTATTCTCACAACAAATTAACTTCTGCCACATGAACAATATCACATGGATGCTTTCTGCATGCAAATATACGTCTTAAATGGATAAAAAGCTGACATCAACCTTCTGACTGGTTCTGAGTTTATAAGTGAGAAGAGTACCATGACGTTTCCTACCTGCTTTAATTTTTATGCATAGCCAGTTTCTACTGCAGAAGCATAGCTGGCATCACATTTTCCTGGAAAATTTGGAAAAACCTCTTTTATCAGCAGAGTCTGAAAATGGCCCATTTTGGTACTGTCTCTTTAAATCTGAATGAAGCTCTGCAAACCCCGCCCCCTCCACTGAGCAAGACCTTACACTCCACCTGACTCCACTCCAGTCGGACATTTTTGTAGCTTGATAGAGAAATTACTATTTACAGTAGCAGAAATGTTATATTTGCATTGTTAAAACATGACGGGAGAGTTTTCCAACACCCTGCCCCTCCAACACGCGACCCCCCCCCCCCCCCCCCCCCCCCAACACACACACACTCATAACGGCTCCAAATAAATGCAATGCATTCATTTGGTGTGTTATCACTGTAATTACATGAACCATCAATACCAGCGCATTGGAGAATGTAATTTAACACCTATGTATACCATCTGATATATATATATATATATACACACACACACACGCACACATTTGTAGCAGATGTGGTGTATATATATATATATGTTTTTTTATTTTGCTATTTTATATTGGTGTCTTAATGGCTGAAAATGGATAAAAAGCACTTACATTTTGATTTAATTATAGTTTTGAGATTCCATAAAAAAGCCAAATGCTTTACATATTTTGAAGTTAAATAGAAAAAAGTACATTTCTCCCCATGTTTTTAATATGTAATCACCAAAGTCCTAATGCTTACATCTTTACATGTTTTATTTATTATTTGCACTGCATCTTTATTAAATGCATTTAGGTCTAACTGTGATAACTGCTTTAAAATGCCCAGAGGTTGAAATCAATGCTGTAGAGAAATTCCCAAGCAAGACCATATTTGGAAGTTATTGTGACGACATACTAAAAATATGTAATAGTCAAATTTAAAAACTGAACCGGTGGACAAATATGACCAAAACTTTATAATTAAATACCTAAATAGCACATATAGTGAATAATTTAGTTTTTGCACACTTAGACACTTAATATGTGAAAAACACTCTATTAAGGGATAAAAAAGTTGGTTTTTCATGATATGTCTCCTTTAAATTATAGAACTAATCAGACTGAGCAGCACACAGGTGCCCTTTTTGATGATATCTCAGCGTGTCCAATCAGACCGCAGCTCCCACACAAACACAGAGTCTGAGTGTGCTTCCATTAGTTCTTCCAATGCATTGAATTGTTTTAAAATGTTTAGTGACTCAAACCCAACAACATGGCAGCTGTCACGTTTGAGACACAGGTGGAGGCAGACATTGAATTGGTGCTGCTACGGAAAGAGCTTCAATTCTACAACTACTTACCTCTCGGAAAAAGTATAGCCATGGTTTTTCCTCTCACAGTTTGATAAATACAAACAGCAGTCAAGCAGCAGATGGAAAAACGACCAAATATCTGGACATTTTTTTGGCCTCCGAGCAACTCCCATTGAACTCTGGTGAAATTTACTTCCCTGTACCATCTCTAAATTCAACATACCCTGAAATATAAACCTAAGCTATGATACATTTTGACTCAGCACAGCCGTTTGAGCATTTACATGCTTTAGGCTGCATGGTGACCCTGTTCCCTTGCAGAATCAAATCTCAGCTGTAGCCTTTCTACGTTGAGTTAGCATGTTCTCCCCATGCACACATGGGTGCTCCGCTTTCCTTCCACAGACCAAAAACCTTCATGTCAGAGATTCTGACTAGAGATTCTGTGTTTGAATGGTTGTTTGTCTCTGTGTGTCCCTGTGATTGACAGGAGATTATGGTCCAAAAGTTCATTTATTTCTGTAATTCAATTTAAAAGGTGAAACTAATAAATGAGATAGACTCGTTACATGCGAAGCCAGATATGTCAAGCCTTCATTTGTTATAATTGTGATGATTATGGCTTACAACTGATGAAAACCCCACATTCAAAGTCTCAGACAATTAGAATATTGTGAAAAGGTTCAATATTCTAGACTCAAAGTGTCACACTCTAATCAGCTAATGAATCCTAAACACCTGCAATGGGTTCCTGAGCCTTTAGATGGTCTCTCAGTCTAAGTTGAATTACTGATATAAATGGACTTTTGCATGATTTTCTCATTTTTCGAGTTTCACCTCTATGCTGAAGAATAGTAGGTGATAGATGGTTGGATGGATGAAATCCTATTTCGTCATTCTCACTGATCTTTCTCTGTAAAGCATGTTGAATTCCTCTTCAGTAAATGGGAACAGTCTTTTTTTTCCTTTTAACTGTCAAATTCAACAGTAATCACATAAATACCCACATCAGGCACTGCTGCAGACTGCTATTGTTAAAGCTCACATTTATATTTATTAGATAAGATTTCATTTTCTATGTTAAACATCAAAAGCCTTGAACATAATTCAAGATACTGAGTACCAATATGCTGAATGTGTAGATATAACACTATAGTGTGACTTAAAGACACATTTTCATCCATCTCTTTCTGAATCAACCTGATTCTCAGTGATTAACCAGCTCTGTTCTAGCAGGCCTGTTTTACGTCTGTTTCTTCTGTTTAACAATCTCATTGGATGTGAAGTTTCCCTTTAGTTGGCTCTTTTTATACAGAGTGGTATTTTAGTTGGCACAGCCTTTGGAAATCCACTTCCTCTGTTAAAGGTCACAGTGGGCACTGAAGTCACTCCATCAACTCCGATCATTAACGTTCCCGCTGGTCTCTTCAACTCTGATGCAAAAATTCCAACCGAGTCATTTAATACTAAGATTAGAAATTGGGGGAGGCAAAGATAGAACGAGAAGAGGTTAGGGGTTAGATGTTAAAATGTATTAAAGGACAACACCCTCTGGTCCGTACCAAAGAAGGATGAGGAATCAGGGAGCAGACTGTCGGTAAACAAAGCACGGTTATGCATCCCCGCTGCATGATGCTCAGACTGTGAGTGACTTGTTGATAAGACATGGGAACAACTGTTTTTAGATTTTGTGTAACTGTGATGCTTAAAAATGAAGACTATAAAGAGGCAACCTCATTCCAGTTTCCCCCAAATCCCATCTCAGATGACAAAACTCACTCATCTTTCATATTCAGAGTGACGGCTCATGGATCAGATGCTAAAAGCAGGAAAAAGCAAAACAAGCTTCGGCTGATCAAACTGAAAAGTTAGCATGTGGTGCATTTGTTATGCAATGCTTGTGGCTCTGAGAAGTAATGAAGCATGTAATTTGAAATTGAAGCTTTTATTTGGTCGCTGAGGAGATTGTAAAAACAAAAGGAAAAGGGAGTAAATGGAAAAATAGAAGAGTAAGCAGATTTATGAAGTAAACCTAAAGTGTTAAGAGACAGTTGATCCCAGGGGGCTGATAGCTAATCTGTCTCGTGTTTTGAAAGATTCCAAAAGGAGGATCTCTTTGCACACAGGAAGCTTTAATGTAACTCTTTTGAAGGATAAAGTCTTCGATCATTTTATACACACCATGAATCCCTGATTTGTTTTGTCTCACCTGTCCAGGTCATCTTTCCTCATGTCGTAGTTCTTGAGCACTCGGAGCAGCTGGATGTCCTGACTGATAAAGCAGGGAGGTAGCAGCCCATGGATTCCCAGCTGGAGACGCTCCTCCATGGAAAAAGCCATTCCCTACAAGAAGACACACAGCATCATCAACCTTTATTCCCTTTTATTATAATAAATCACAGGACATGTCCAGAGCAGGAAAAACACCAAGTCTCTTTAGTAACTACAGAGAAGCCTCTGTGACTATATCTGTCTTCAGAACAATTACAGACACCTCTCAGTTGAATATAATCGTTTTTTGTTCATTCTGGTTATGTCTGAAACCATTAAGGGTCTTTCCAATGACCTAGTGCTAACAGCAGATTTCAGGTCTTTAGATGCTTCAGTTAATAATTATTAAAGCCGTTCTTGTTCCCTTTATTTATGTTTGCTTATGAAGAATCCTCTGGCCCAATTATATTGCTTATAATTTTACAGACAAACACTAACTTTCATTCCTTAAATAATCAGGGTCATGACCTTCCACATTATGATCAATTATTCAATAGGACACAGGTGGGCTCCAAAGTCTTATTTCAAGAACCACAGATAAACGTAATCTGCTCACTTCTAAAGGGTCTTATTAGGGATGTTAAAAGGTGAGGACTCAGGTGCAGACACATGCACCAGAGACAGACAGGTGAGACGCCAAATAAACTGTAATAGACTATTTAGTAACAAACAAACAAAAAAAGTAAAAAATAAAAGAGTTGGGAAAGAACCAGTAAGAAAAACAAAAATGATAAAAATATTAACATTACTTAGTGCATTACTAAGCATTAATAAACAAAGGGTCCCTTTTATTAACGTTACCAATACTGTTAACTTTTAAATGTTAGGACAAAGGAATGGGAGGGGGGGGGGTGTCTGCTTAGTAATGCATTACATAATATGGTTAAGCAGTTGTTAATAATTTATCTAATAGTTAAGTTTAAGTAACATTAATAAAGGGGCCCTTATTGTAAAGTATTACCACAAGTCAGGCAAGGACCCGGATATATATCAGATGCTCAATTGAAAAATGGAGGCTGCTTCAACTTGATCTAAGGATCTCTGCTTTTTGCAGATGACGGGGTCCTGTTGGCTTGATCAGACTGTGATCTCTAGTTGTAGTGGTTCACAGATGAGTGTGAAGCAGCTGGGATGAGAATCAGCTCCTCTAAATCCGAGACCATGGTCTTGAATCGGAAAAGGGCAGAATGACTTCTCCAGGTCAGGGATGAGGTCCTGCTTCAAGTGGAGGAGTTTAGGTATCTCGGGGTCTGGAGGGAAAGATGGAGCGTGAGATTGATAGGCAGATTAATGCTGCGTCTGCAGTGATGCATGCCTTGAACTGGTCTGTCGTGGTGAAGAGAGAGCTGAGCTCTCAATTTACCAGCTGATCTATGTTCCTACCCTCATCTATGTGCACAAGCTTTGGGTAAGGACCAAAAGAATGAGATCGCAGATACAAGCAGCTGAAATGAGTTTTCTCCGCAGGGTGGCTGGGCTCTCCCTTAGAGATAGGGTGAGAACTTGATCATCCAGAATGGGCTCTGAGTAGATCCACTGCTCCTCCACATTGAGAGGAGCCAGTTGAGGTGGCTCAGGCATCTAGTTAGGATGCCTCCTGGACGCCTCCCTGGTGAGGTTTTCAGGGTGCATCTAATCGAGAGGAGACCCAAAGAAAGACCCAGGTAACGCTGGAGGGACTAAGTTTCTCGGCTGGCCAGGGAACGCCTTGGGATTCCCCAGGAGGAGCTGGCCCAAGTGGCTGGGGAGAGGGAGGTCTGGGCCTCTCTGCTTAAGCTGCTGCCCCCGCGATCCAACCCAGGGTAAGCGGATAAAGATGGATGGGTGGATGAATGGATTTTGGCAAAATAGCTGTAATAACACACATGCTGCTCAGTTCTTTTTTGCACCTAAACAACCGCTGTTGTTTCTGCAATTTAACATGAGGTTACATTTTCAGATAATAAAGCAGCATACATGTTATCAAGGATGGTGCAACACTGCTACTCAGTTTGAACTGTGAATAAAAAAAAAATCCTGTTTGTCCAAGAATTCCTGTGGAATGACAGAGGAAGCTGTAAAACATTTGCCCTGTTCTGTTGGGTCATTAAATCTCTGAGAAACCCTCCTGCAGCCTGTCTGTGTTCAAAGATGCTGCTGCCTGATCACAATCTGGTTCAATGCTTGTTTTCATACACCATAATCTCAAAGCGCGCGCACACACACACACACACACACACACACACACACACACACACACACACACACACACACACACACACGGTCCAGACTAATACCTTTTGACCTCTACCTTAGCTTTCATCTTGCTGACCTTTGACACCTGGATGGAAATACTGAAGTACATGGGCATGCGTTGTGTCACAGCTGTAACCCTGAGGTTGTAACCTCTAACAGTTTGACCTTTGACCTGGGATGAAATGCCAGTGAGGAGATGATAATCTCTTTGAGGACAGGTTATAGGTGTCAGAGTGACACCAGAGTGTGGGGACAGAGGGAGATCAGGTGAGTTTTGGTCTGAGAACATCTCAGCTATGACGTTTCCTCAAGACCAGACAAAATGTTCTGAATATGCTGCTTATTGAGTAGGGTAGATCCCACTCAACATTAACTGATTAGTTCACATCTATCCGTGATTCAATAAATATTTAACTAATAGGCATACTCACATGCAAAGACAGGCCTTTCACCTTTCAGCAGCAGTAATAATGACCTAAAAAATAATTTACTCATCTTGGTCTGGGGAAAGATGTTCTAAGATGTGACATCATTTATTTGAGTAGTTTCTTGTTTTTTATTAAAGACGGTTTAGGGTAAGAAGGAAATCTGTCAACCAATCAACACAGGCCACACTTCTCAAATATTATAAGCAGTGTTTGCGAAAACTTTTCAGCCACGCCTGCCAAATTGGCAGACGTGAGAGCGTCTCACGCAGGACATTTTTGATCCACGTAGAACAATGTCCTCGCGGGCTTCAGATTTGTATCTATTTAACAGTGGGTATTGTCTGACCTTTACATATTATACATATTTTTATTGTGACAATAATCTGTTGACATAATTTGAAAAAAGAACCATCAATGTGATTTTCTGCCAAATTCATAAAATGAGGATTAACAGAATTTATCAGGAAATTATTAGAGATCATTGTTATAGGATTTCTGAATCCTGTACCGCTTCTCTTATTATTATAAAATATTATGAAACACCAGCAACAACATATTATATATGACAATAGTTAATGATCCATAAGGGCTTTTTGTGACTGATGCTGTAGCCTGATGTTACTCTTCCTTTAAGAGACGCTGTGGCTGGTTGAGGTGAAACTGGAAGTTGGAGATGCGGGTTTATTTCAGCTGTTTGTTAAACTACTCTAATAAACTGCTGTTAAGGACAAAATGTCATTCTGTCTGATGATTTAGTTCATCACAAATATCACAATATAAAGAAATGATCTTTTTCTTGGGGGGGTAGGGGGGTGTCACTGTGCCGTGGTCCCCGAAATGCCTAGAAACGGCCCTGGGTGTGGGACTGAGTTTTGAAGGTGATCTGAATTGTATCAAATAAATAAATATTACATGCTTATAAGTTATTATTATTATAAAATTACAAACGTGTAGTGGATATATCTACCTACATTTTCCTTTTCAAACACTGTTTTGTTTTTCCTGTCCTGTTTGTCTCTTAGCTGCATCTCCTCTCAATCCTCCAGAAAAACTGCTGCCTGGCTTCTTACTTTTCAACTCACAAGTTACTTTTGAAATTAGCACATCAAAAAGATGCCTCGACCGCAAAAATAGCGGAATGTGCGCAGCGCGGCCGCACCAGTGAGGTGACGTCACCGAAGCACAGGAGATGATCTCTGCAGCAGCGGAGCGCGTCAGGCACAAATGAAAGACAGAAAGTATGAGCAAACATGAACGATCGTGTGTTAATTATGTTTTTTTTTTGTGGCGCCACTTTGAGAATGTTTCTGTGGCCGTGCTCAGGACGCAGCTGCCCGGCGGTGCGCATCAGTAATCAGCGCTCTGCCGCTCTCCATCCTCTCTGCCCCAAAAGAAGACCCGCTACGCTGAGAGCCCAAATAAATAATGTAATATATGTAGAAACTAGATCTTTTGAGGGGGAAGCCAACAAACAGTCTGCAGTTTTCAGGAAGTTTATTTTATTTTGGCACGTTCAGAGAAGACGCACGGCGTCGGTCATAATGTCCGACGATTTAAAGTTTTTCGTCGGACAATATTAAATCACGTCGGTAATGTCCGACTGTCCGACGTGTTTTCGCAAACACTGATTATAAGGCTTTGAAAGAAATAAAACAGCTGGTTTAAGATTAAATCTGAATTCTTCTTCAGGCTGAAGAGGTAAAGGAAACAAAAAACGAGTAATTTCCTTTTGGCAGCACCTCTGTTATAATTGGATTTTGTTCTTTTTTGCTGTCTGCTGAACAAGTGAGCAGGAATCTGTAATCACAAAAACAAACACTGTGTAAATATCGCTTGACAGAACCAATCTCGCCAATTTAGTCCTGGATCTCCATCCAGCTAAGTAAAAAGGACACTGGTCATTTGAGAAACACAAGTCCAAGTGTAGATCTGGCTCTGCTGTTACACGAGGCCTAATGCAGCCTGTACTTTACAGACTTCAAATACATAAAAGCAGCTCTGAATTACAACCTTCACCAATTATCAAAAAGGCTTTTCTCTTTTCCAGAGGGCCATCGTTTCAGACCCGTGCGTGTGGAGTAGCAGCTGGCCAACCGCTGCTCTGCCGTCCTCAGCAGCTGACCATGAGAGACGTTTGTAAAGAAGAATCCAAAAATACATGAAACAAGCTGAGTTTAACGGGGAGAGAGCCATTTCTCACACACACACTCATGCTGCTCTTTCATTAGCTGAGACATGGACTCACTCACTCCTAGTTTACTGTACAAAGAACAGCTGTTTATAGAATGATTCACAATTTAAAAAGGAACGGTTATAAGTAGCTTTTATATGTTGACTTTCACTTCCTTCAGAACCATCAGAGCTCTTATTGAACAGAACAGCTCTAAATACATGGACCAGTGTATTTAGTTTACATTGTCTCCTAAACCTAACGCTACAGTTCTCATGCTTAATTGAGTTAGGGTTGAAATTCTTGCTTTTTATTTTACTCCCAGGAGGAGTTAAAGTTATCTAACTCAATTATTCAGTGGCTGAAAAATGCTAAAATGACTCAAAGTGAAAAAACCTGTAGCTTTATAGGCTTTAGTGCATTTGGATGTTTAGTTTGGGACAAATGGATCGTCCCAGAGAGACTTCTGTGCACAACTGCACAGTCCTCTTGCATAATTTCAACTCAGCCTTAAGAGTCTGTTTTCTCACAAAATGTTCTTACATTTTATTTGATGTTGGTGTTTTTGCATTTGGATACATTTCCCAGCAATGTGTGAAAGGTAAAACCACCCAGATTTGCTTTAGTTTAAATAAGTTACTGAAATTTGCAGCTTGTCCAAGTTGTTTTTAAAATGTATTTTTCTTGAATAAGATTGTAGAGGGTTACTGTATGTCCCTTTACACCAGTGGTGGCCAATTCTGGTCCTTGGGGTTCATGTTCTAGAGGTTTCTCTGCTCTGACACCTTCACCTTACAGGGTTGAGTTGAATTTCAGCCTTCAAAAGTAAAGTCAGTCCACAATCACACGGCATTTATCTTGCATCAAATTGTTAAAGCTTACTGCATATGTGTATTTGACTGTACTTTATTACCTTTCTTCTTTTCTCTAAGTGTATGGGCTGTAGTAACGAGTTAATTTCCCCAATGGGATTAATAATGTCTATTCTATTTTAAAAAACAAACACCTGAAGCTGAACTTGTAAAACAAAATAAATGATCTAATATGAGTATTTTTATAACCTAAGATGTAAAAAATTACCTTCATACTGTAAAGGTTATGGACAGGTCAGGATGCAACAGTAACTTGTGATTGATCCTGACTGCAGCTATTGAAGCCGAAAAAAATGTAAATATATGTTTCAGTTTTATTTGTAAAAGCACAGAAAACTGAGTTATGAGATAGATCAACCAAAAGTTTTTTTTATTTTGTTCTTTTATGTCTAAGTTGATGATGTGAGGGATGATGGTAGCAGAGGAGATAAGTACCTATCTTGTAACCAGAGGGATGTGGGATCATGTCCCACAGTGTCCTTGGGCAAGACATTTTACCCGCGTTGGCTGTTGGTGGTGGTTGGAGGGACCGGTGGCACCAGTCTTCGTCAGCCTCACTTCCATCAGTGCGTCCCAGGTCAGCTGTGGCTCCATTGTAGCTCATCACCACCAGAGTGTGAATGTGTGTGTGCATGGATGAATGACTGTGTTGTGAAGCGCCTTGGGGGGTTATAGAACCCTAGAAGGCACTAAACAATTACAAGCCATTTACTAAGTAATTTATATGACTTGTGAATAAATAAATGAAAGGAAGCCCCCCTTATGTAGGTAAAACCTGAACTAATAGAAAACATTATTTAAAGTTCAACCAATTCAAAAATGCATCTTAAAGGGATATTCCACTCAAAATTTAAATTTTGTCTGTTGACATATTTCCCAGAGTTAGATAAGTGGGGAAAAGCATTTTGTAACCAGCGTAGTAATTCTCCTGATCTGGCAGCAGTTCGTCTGCTTTAGTTTAGCTTTAGCTTAGCATAAACAATGGAAGTCCTAAAATGAGGACTTGTTACCCTGAAACATCATTCAGACAGTTTGGCAGGTTGGTGTGCCTTAGAGGGATTTTTCAATTGGCAGTACTGATGTTATTCAAGAATAAGAGGAAACAAGAAGACTTGGGTGATGTCTGCTGGACTTTCTTACAAAAATATTGGCTTTAAAAAGTTCTGATCTTCAGTTTGTAAACAGAATCCTCTCAGACTTCTAGTTCTGTTTGACTTTCAGTCAATATGTCCGTCTGCTGTCCTAAGATGTAAAGAATGAGATAGAAAATCACTGATTACTCAGCAAACATGGTGGTCCCAGAGGTTTGATTCCTCCAGTGAAAAGTTAAAACTGTCTCACAAGAATTGTAGCAGAGGACTGAGTCTGCAAAAACTTTACTGAATGTGTCTCTGACAGCTTCTTGATGTTAACTAAAAAAGAAATCAGATCTTACAGAAGGTAAAGATGCTTTAAAGAAACAAAACATTATTGACTTTGGCTGCTTTATCCTGTTAAACACAACCAAAGGCTGGTGACAGACATGTTGTACCACACACCCAAAGCCAAAACCACAGGACAACACACACGCACATGCACGCACACACACATATACACATAAACATCCTGCAGTTTGTTTGTCTGAATGCAGATTTGTGAATGTCAAACCTCAGCAGAATCTGCTTGCTCCCATTGGGAGTTGGAAGCCAGGCTGGGTAGAAGAGAGCTTCCACATGGCTCTGACCACATCTGAAGTGCCTGCACCTTGTGCCAACACTTGTGATGCCCGCAGCTCCATGTTCCAAGAGTCAGTAACAACCCAAACCTGTAATCTACCCGCTGGGCAGTGCCACCCTTTAGCCTCGGACCGCATCTGTGCCCACCCCAAACCGTTCAGCGCAGGGAGGAAACGGCTAATTAGCTCACCAGATGGCCTAAGGAGACAGATGAAAGTACACAGTCTTTGAAACTGATAAAGAGCCTTTCAGTTCTTCCCAGGGAGTTCAAAGGGTGGGTATCCAGTAACGTTTCAGTGTCAAGATTTAGAAACTTAAACATTCTGTTACTTTAGCCTTTTCATTTTCCAAAACCACAACCACACAGAGCGCTGTCTAACAGCAAGCTCATAAGTAGGCTCTTAGAGAGGCCGCTCCCTTCTTTACAGAAATTCCTTAATGCCACCAGAGGGGCGAGCTCCTTATCACAGTAAAAACACTGTTCTCACATCTTCTCCCACGCTATTCTCCCATGATGTGGCGTCTCATTTTTCACTTTCTGTGTGAAAAGTATGAAGCAAATCTGATGGAATTTCCTAAATTACGCAGTGACAAATTACGAACATGAGCAATTAAAGTGTAAAGCCTGCTATGAAATGAGTGATTGACTTTACTGGTCATGCAGTTTGATATTCCAGGGACACAAGGTTGAGTCTTCAATAACTTAGAAAGTTCCTGAAGACACTTCAATGAATCCTGCCATATGCAGCGTAAGTATGTCACCGAAAAGATGCAGCAGAGGCTTAGAGAAGGTCTTAGACAATCAGATAATAAATAATATTTATGAGATGAAAATTCTGCCTAACTTAGGTCAATGTTTCTCTTTTGAAATAATTTTAAAATGGAGGAGATCCTCCATCATCTGCGGTGCTTCGGGGGCAGGTCTGTGGCCCCTCACACTCACTATTTGACACTCCTATAGAGAAACCTTACATACACAAGCGCATGTACGCACACAGGTGCTCTCACAAGTATGGGCTTGGGTGTTTTTAACACATAAACTAAGGCTGTGGTTGGCACTATATGCACTATGATTTATTACCGTGTGCTTTTCAGCAAAAAATGCTACTGTTATACAGTGATGTTTTGGTTTTGTTGTATTTTTGTGTGTCCCCTTTTTCCTCTCTCTCTCTTTCTGCAGGTCTAGAAGCAGATTCTTGTACATCCTATATTGTTTATTTTTGTGAACGTTCCTTTCCCCCACCTCTCCCTTTCCTCTCCCCCCTTTTTCTTTCATTTCCATCTCTGTGTCTGTTGGAATATTAAAACAACCGAAAGCATTTCTAATAAAGGTTTGATATCAGGCGGGGCATTATAGCTGAATCTATAATGCTCCACCTGTGAGAGTAAAACTGTAAGGCTTGTTTTCGGCACTCGGACATCAATTCTGATTGCTGTACAGCCAGACAGGACACGGGGGAAAAAAAAGAAATGTTTTTAAAATGAATGTCAAGTCCAGAAGAAAAGGAAAAAAAAGCCAAACAGCCATGAAGAGATCATGTAAATTCTATACTAATTCAAGCCTGCTGCATGTTATTTTCCACATTTTTCGCAAAAAAATGACTCAATGGGTTAAGACTTAAAGCTGTTATGGCAAATATTCAAACAAGCTAGGTTTTGAATGCAAACACAGCCACGAAAGACTCACCCTACCCCTCGGATATCTTCCCTGAGACGCAGAAGCCAGAAACACACATTGGAAACGAGAGAGTGCTAAACACCAGTCATTGTTTTCTAGGTCCGAATGTCTTTTGTTGTCCGTGACTTCAAATGGTGTTTTTCTTTTTGGGACTCTAGTTTGTCCTAAAGTTGAAGTGGTAGCAGCCGGATGTTTCTCCTTCTCTGATATTATTGAGCGGAGAATCTCTCACACCAGTGGTGTTCTGTTGCTAAACACGCAAGTGCAAAATGAGTGGAGGACCCAGGGAAGTGTGGCAGTTCGGTGAGACAACTGGATGGTCCAATGGTTGGTTTTCAGCCCGAAACAACAGAGCTTGTGGAACTAAATAACTGCTTTAGACACCTTATTGTGTCAAAATGCAAAAAGCATGTCCAGTCATCATTATCTATACTCCCTGCTATGATGAGCCCACAAACTTGAGTCGTTTCTCAAATGTAATGGAATGTAATTTTCACGTGTGTCCTCTTACCTTCAGCTGAAACATTTTTATGTTTCAGGTTAAACAGCAACTGAAGGTGAGCCTCACACTCACAAAAAGACCTTTTGCCACTGAGCCCCTGTCAGCTGCAGTTTTAGATCAGACATGGAGACAAAACTTTGCAGGCAGTCAGCAGGGAGAGGGCTCAGGTGTTTGGCACTGTGATATGGCCTGGCAGAGCGTGTGTGGCCGGAGAGCACTTCTCTATTCAAGGCTTTGTGGGAGATAAAGAGATGTCTTTTCAAAAAAAAGGAGAGCAAGGCCCTAAACAAGATGGCTTCTTGTTCTGCTAGTTTCAGTTACACCAATGGATGAAAACGATATGGGGGTATCTATCGCAGCAGTTTTTCACTCCAAATTTTACTGATAGTCTTTTAAAACTAAAGAGTTTTAAACACTTTAAGCTATTGCTTTAAAGTGGTTTCAGTGGTTCTTGAGCCAGAAACGTGAGCAAATTCTCACTAGACAGCATTCTGTAGCTCTCTGGTGACCAGAAACTGGACTTAACAGTTTTGTGGTTTGGGTAGGAACACTTGTGGGAGCTCTTTACCTGCTTTACAACAAAAGCTGTTTACTGTGCCGGTAGCTCGGCTAGCAGTTTGTAAATAAAAAGCATAAGAAGAAGATGATGATGATGATTTTTGCTTTATTTGTTGGCATCATGGCAGATCCTGGAAGTAAAAGTAAGAAAGTAATGTCTTTGGCGGCGAAGCAAAGAGCTAAAACCAGAGTGAACATCGGCCGAACAATCGTTTGAAGGCACTAAAGGTGGCTACAAAATCACGAACTGATGATACCTGAGCTTTGTTGCTACTGGACTTGTAAATAATAATATTTTTTGTCCACCAGTGTGGATCTTTTTACTTTCTGGCTTATTTTGTATCAGTTAGCGCTTGTTATCATTAGCTCATTGTTAGCACTAGCTACAGCAAGCTACGCCAGGGACTGTTGTAATTCAATTTTTAACATGTAGGAGGGAGAAGAGAATAGAATAGAATATTGTAATTGCTCATGGACAACTAAATTACAGGTGGTTCACCAGCAACAGTGTACATAATAAGGCATAACAAGACGGTTGAAGTAAAACAGTACAAAAGGGACAAAGAGAGAGAGAGAGAGAGAGAGAGAGAGAGAGAGAGAGAGAGAGAGAGAGAGAGAGAGAGAGAGAGAAGCAGGTTAAGTGTAAGCATACAAAGCTGATGTCCCAATAAACGCCACACTCTGGGATAGCTTGGTAACATAATCAACATTGCGTCTTATATGGCGTCATCCAGAAACTTAGACCTGCACCGATGTATTTTATACCCAATTTTTATGGTTATATGTTACAAAGCCACCAATATTTTTCCACAACTGGGCATCATTTAATTCATTTTCAACAACATTTCGATGGATATTTCAAGAGATTAATGGTAAAAACTACACAAAAACTACGTATTGTCACTTTAATGCTAACACACGTGATAGTATATTGTAAAAATGTGATAGTATATTGTACAAACGTGATAGTATATTGTACAAACGTGAAAGTTATATTGTTAGAACAATAAAGTTAATATGTTATAACATGATATCGCTCCAATTTTATTTTGTGTGGGTGGCAGCTCTACGCTGCCGTAGAATTCTGACCTTATACATTTCTTTATATCCCACTTGGATGTTTTTCTTCGTTAATATTCTTTTATATATTTATATATTTTATATGGAATGACTTTTTGTAAATCACCACAGCTTGGAATGAAAGTGTGAGTGAATCTGTGCTGATATTCACAAAGACTTGTTACATTGCTGCTAAGAGAAAAGCTGTTTTAAGAAAACCTTACACGATATGTGAAGGACTAAAGTTTAAATAACATTTGGCAGGACTGTGAGAAAGTCATCGGCTGAGTTTGTGTTCACTGGTGTATCTGGGTTCATGTCTTCTGGTGACGTCAACGTTCCTCACAGCAGCAGCCTCTCTGCAGCTGACCAAACAGCAGAGCAGCAGACTGCTGAGGTTCTTCCTATAAACACCACCATCAGCATTATTTACTCTACCCCACCATTATCGCCATGTGCTCTCCCCACACCGCTCTGCCTTTCCAGAACCTTGCAGTAAGTTGTGCAGCATAGACGTACAGCCCTTCAGTTAATCACATTAAGTCAGACAGGACAGAATTTTAAATCCAAAGAATAGATACACGTAGACTAGGATTTGGCTTGAAACCAAGAAAACACTTTACCTTGAAGGTTCAAGCAAGTCCATGAAAACTTCTCCATTTTTAACCCTGAACATGATATGTGTCCCAGACATGTCAAGTAAGTTCATTTGGAAACCACAGCTTAAGCAGGAGACTGGTAAATACTGAGAGTCAACAAGAACTGAATTAGAGACTCTATCACAGGAAGCCTCCTGATGGGTTCACTGGATTGACCCGTACCGGGGGAGACTTTGGCTAACAGCTGGAGGAAAGACTGAGTCATGGACCTCTGTATCTCTATCAGTGCTGTAGTTTACACACACACACACACGCACGCACGCACGCACGCACGCACGCACGCACGCACACACACACACACACACACACACACACACACACACACACACACACACACACACACACGCGCGCACGCACGCACGCACACACACACACCCACTCTCTCTCCCTCTACAAACAGGGATCTTACTGCCAAGTCTCCCTAACAGTGCTCAGCCATGTGCTTATTCATGCAGACCGTGTACTCACAGGTACAATCTGGCGCCCCGTCATCACACACAGTACACACAAAGCCCAAGTCAGGAAGAAAAGAAAAGAAAAGGGTCAAACTAATCCTGCAGCAAGAGAGGAACCACGCTCCATGATCTTCTCATTGTCCTGCATCCTACTGCGCCGACCTCTTGTTATATCAATAACAGCATGTGTGTCTAGACACTGTGAAAACAGCTGGGGTGGGCAAGATGGAGAAATTTTCACTGGAGTGACAGATTTATCCTACAGTTATGGTGGCTGGGATTAGAGGATATCATCGAATCCAAAGACGGGGGGGGGGGGGGGGGGGTGAAGAATGACAAAAATTACAGGAACGAGAAAGAAATAATGAAAAGAGGCTGGTGGAGCACCTACATGAGTTCTAATCCAAACAGAGCGGGCTGCTGCTGTCGCATTAGCATGGTTACTGGTTCACTGGGTGTAAACAAGTCGGACCTGATTAATGCTCCCAGTAAATTAAGCATGCAGCAAGTTTCACAAACCACTTATGTCAGCATCTCACTGGGCTGTGACTGTTGGTGACTGGAGATGCAACATGGGGAGAAAATATGGTAATTGTCAGTTGGAATTGGTACTTTCAATATTCTTGCAAGACATTATTTATATGGCCAGGTCATGTGGACGCAACTACAAAAACAAGTCACGACAGTCAATAATGACACAAATCTTAGTCTCAAAAAATCAGAACATGGATAAATATCATTAATTGTCTTAAAATAAACATTTTGGGGTAATAATGTTGTTCTAATCTTGAAGATTTGATTTTCCATAAACATTCCAAATGTTTATTTTTCCTGTCCAGAAGGGCAAAAATTCTCTTTTTCATTTTTTATATTAACATTTTATTGTTGACTCTGCAGTCTTTAAAATTGTACAGAATGATATTAAAACAAGTGATTGAATTACTGGCATGTTGTGTCCAGAATTACACCCCAGCACCGTTATCAGTTAATGATAGTTTTCAACAGACATGCAAGACATCTATCCAACAAAGAAACATGTGACTGTGATCATATTTATGTACACAATAATAAAATACTATATATTTCGATAATTAGACTTGAAAATACATATTGTCAGAAAGGGCATTTGAGCCATTGCTCTGCCTTTTTCTCAAAATTCCCACGCAGCAATGGCTTATGGGTAATACCCTTCACCAAAGTCCACATCGATGTGGACTTCGTCAATCAAGGGTGCAAAAGTCTGCACTTGAGACTTGGGACACCCTACCCACCTGCACCCCTGGACTGGAATGCACAATTCAGGGGCGTAAGGGTGGAAGTGCGAGTATTGGGAAAGGCCTTAGTTGTTTCTCTGCTTCAACACATCTGATTTTAATCAGCAGGTGATCAACAGGGTTCTGCAGAGCTACATGAGTTGCTGAAGAGGTGAATCAACTGTGCTGGAGTTGGGAAACAACTCAAACATACTGGACTGGCCCTTGGTCCACCCCTGGTCTTCTGCAACAGAACATTTTAGAAGACTCTGGGATTTATGCAAGAAAGCTGAGAATTTCCACACATCTGCATGTTTTCAAATGTTGTGGTTCAAGTAATCTTAAAAATACATAACATAATACATACATTGTGAAATATACCAGAAATCCTTACTTGCATTTTTTTAGTTGTTGGACAATTTTGCATGCATTGGTAAAAAATTACACTTTTCTATAATTCTGATATTCCTGATTGCATGTTTTATGAAATAAACTACCCTTTGTGGGTCTTGGATGTAATTGTTTGCAGTAGTTTCAATCTTATAATTATTTTGTACCTCAAACATCAATTCTGGTCATGCGTTTAAATATATTGAAAAATAAATAAATAAATAAATCAATAAATAAGACCAGGTGTTAACACCTGGCTATGTGTGCTCACCACACAGCTCAATGATATGTTTTATGTTCTCATGTTCTCTCTTACCAGTGACATTAGAATAAGAGGCTGAATGTGTTGGATGAGTGCTTAAAGAAGGAAAAAGGAGTGGAGGGTAACATGAATGCATTCTTTGATGCCAGTGTGTGCAAGCGAGCATTAATGCTCCACCCTCTGTTTGAACTGTTACACATGACAGCCGTGAGTTGAAACGGTGTTGAGAGCTGGGCTGGTTCTGTTCCAACACAAATAATGACCCTCATACTAAAGCTAATGACCCGTCCACCTTAACTCTCTCCAAGCTGCTCAGGACATATTGGTCCTCTTCATCCAAGGCTCCTCTACAACTATCCCTCTTTGTTTTTTTAGAAAAAGATTATGTTCTAGAAAATGGGGTTCAAAGAGTAGATGGTGTTCTGAGTGACGGAGTAAATCTGAGACTAGGGGAGGTCTGGGGATCAGGGTCAGAGTCTGTCATTCAACTTGTACAGTTACAAGAAATCTTTCTGCAATTGTTCTTTGCTTAATAAAAGAGCCTCATTCTGCAGGTTTCATGGTGGACTTAGAGCCGCTTCATGTCAGAGCCACACAACTAATAGAATCACTGGACTCATTGTCTCAAATGGACATATCAGACATCCTACACTATAGAAATTCCTTATGCATCACCAGCCAAGTGGAAACAGCAGCAATACAGTATTAGAGAGCCGTTTGTCCTGAAGCAAAGCCATCCTGCAGCAGCTTCAAGTGACTCAGACAAATGGGACCCAATCTGCATCTCGCAGCATACTGAATGGTCCTGACCCGAGTTTACAGGAACTTATGTCCTCTAAACAGCTTCTCATCATCACTGACAACAGACAATAAAAATACAGAAGAAAAAAAGTAAAATTGGTATTTGAAACTTGTGATATTGTTTATTTAGTTTATTATTTGGACCAGGTTTGGTTTTTACATGATGCACTGGCGTGTCCACTATAATGGACAGCTGTTTTAATCTGTCCATCTAAATAAAAGGTTGGAAAGCTTTTTATACGATTTCTTCTCGTTTTACATGAATGGGTGCTCTAGGAAGAGTCAGGAGCAGGGGTCATGGTAACTATGAAAGGTTTCTCTAAAACAGTGATGGAAAACTCTGAAGGCCATCCATCATTTTGACAGATTACAAGTCACATCCCTGATCAATTAGTGGTGAGTGAGCATATTAATTAGCTGTGTTCTCTCTTGAGGCTTGACCTCATTGGCTGCAGGAAAATGTCATGAAAGCTGAGTGATTCTACAAAAAGCCCAGTAATAATAAGGGGGCGCTTGTAATTCCAGTCTTCAGTGTGGCAACAACATCATCCCAGCCACCAGTCATGAGCCCAAAACCTCATAGCAATCACCTCTGCAGCAATCTCACGGGAGACATTTGATTACGCACAAGCGGGTGTAAAATTCAAGTCCAGCAGATCAAAAGGAAGTCGTGAGATTGTGCTTTCAGGCCACAGCAGGTGAACTGTTCAATTTTTATGTATCATTTAATGTCATTGTTTATGGCTACAGGCAGTGGCGCCCCCAAGGGGTGGCCAGGGGTGGCCTTGGCCACCACTAGAAAATTGCTGGCCACCCCACTGGCCACAATGTTCAAACAAACCATAAATTTATCTTGTTTAATGAAGACATGTAAAATACTATAAAAATTATAAATTTAATGAATAAATAATCAGAATAAAAAAAATTCTGCTCACCTTTTTTGAAACAAAAGTTTTAATCACCATATTTTTGTGGATGTTTTAGTGAAGAAACAACAGGTGAATTAAGCTGTTCTAAAATTCTAAAATAAATGTTGAAACAACATAAAAAATAACTGAAATAAATAGTTTTGTTTTTTTTCAAAAATGTTTGTGTTTCTCAGATTTGATGTAAATGTTGGAGGCATATTGCCTTTTTTTTCTGTGAAAACGAATAAAGGAGCATTTATTACATCACCACAGGCTAAACTTTCCCAGAGTTACAATGAGGATCAATTTAGTGTGCCACCCTGAAATTTTCTAAGGCCCCATGGCCACCCCTATAAACATTTTCAGGGGACGCCACTGGCTACAGGGGCCAGAGGCTGTTTTTTGTTTTGTTTTTTGTCATTCATCTGCTTTTTGTGGATTCTCTGTTCAGCTTCTTTCAGCTTGAGTATTAATTAAAATGAATTAAATGCTATTGAATGTCATTATCACCATTAAAAAAATAAAGTGACAAGTAAAAATAGATTATGACAGGATTTTATACCCTGTCACTCAAAGTGACAGAGAATTAAAAAGTTCTGGGTAACAACAGAATATTCTGTATATTAATCTGTTCAAGGAGAATCATTCACTCAAAACTAAAAAAACACATTATTTATTAAAAAACACACATGTCCATAACACAACACAAAGGTAGGCATGAGGATAGATGATTTTTATGCCTGGTGTCATTTTGAATGTATTTATGAATGTTATAGGTTTTACATCCTTCTCTTCTGCTCATTTAGGTTAAACAAGTCAAAAAGGTTTTCCTCATCATTTTTAATTATTCGTTAGGCTTTATAGACTCATCTTCCCTTTAATTTAGACTTACTTCTCAATTTCTTCCAGATGAATAAATCCAGTCTTGTAAACTAAAGACTACAGTTTATAAAATGATCCAAGTCAAACTCCCATCAGAACTAAAAACTTAAGAATTAGAGATTTCAGATTATATAACAAGAAACATATAACACAAAGATGGTGAACATCTATAAATGTTTACTGGATGAACTGATCTTTCACAAATTATTTGCTTAAAAATGTAAATTAGCAAAAATATTCTGTTCAGTTAAATTAAAAACAATTTAAGACTTTTTCTGACTAAACCGAGACCAGAAAATGTGCACAAAAGTTTGTCATATTGTCATAAGTAAAAGCATGATTCCAACAAAAATGTATCTATTTTTTCTCCAACACTCATTGACCTGGCAATACTTAAATACACAAGAAGGGGAAAGGAAAACTAAAGAGAAATACAACACTAATGGGCTGGGGAATGGACATGGCAGAACTTAAGGAATGAATGTTTCAACTAAATGAATGAAAAATCTAACGGGACCTGAAACACAAGGAGACCTGGGAAAAGGGAGAACACTTGGAAAGGACTGGGGAGACATGGACACAGGACATGACACATATTCTGTCCCTCTATCCACAAACAGCAATCTTCTTCTTTACCGTCCCAAACATGAGAATCCTTGTTATTTTTCCAGTGCAAATACTTTAAACATTCATGGAATTCCCTGAACATGGAGCCAGAACAGCTCATCAGTTAATTTGTTAGAAAAATCAGAACAACGATCAAACCACACAAGGTCAGCACATGTTCACTAAAGGGCTGACAAATAAACAAATGGTAGAATAAACAGCTGTACATTTTTAGAGACTGCACACGATGTGTCAAACCATGACGGGTTAGACAGTTTGTTTTGATAAATTTCAGTCAAGACAAACTTAAATGCACATATAAAACTGGTCGTCTTGAACTGCTTGAACATGGATGTGACAGTGAAGGTCCAAAATGTGTGAAGTTGTTTCTCCTCAAGGCGAAGCCTTACTTCACTTCCTGTTTAAAACAAAGAACACAAATAGTTCTACTTGAAATCAGAGTGAGTTGGTGGTTCTGTCTGATTCTCACAGGTGTTCACAAGCTGGTGTCATTAGTTTTTATGAGTTGTGTGCATGAATGCAGAAATAGAGAAGAAGCATGTGTGTCCACCTCACCAAGGAAACTCTTGGATTATGGTCCAGAGATGCCCTCAGGCTGATGCATCAAGATGGATAATGATGCACAGTATTAGTCTAAGTCTGGATGGTGTAAAGGAGAAAGACACTCCTTTTCTCTGTTTCTATTTTCTTTAAATAGAAAAGAAGAGCACATTTATCTTATGGTAATAAAAAGTTGGTTATTTGATTGATAAAAGGACGATTAGATAATTCATTTTAACTGAGGATATCACCTTTTTGACAGTTATCCGATGTAGCGATATGGGCTAACCATTAATTTCCAATATGGATATAAACCGACACCAATATATGCAAGACAAAGCTATTTTAGTATCACATATCTCATCAAGCATATTTAAACGTTAAACAAGATGGAAAAAGTGGCATATCTATTTTGTCTCCAACAGCAGTTGAATCACATTCTCACTGAGATAATCCTGATAACCCACTACACAGAGCTAGTTTTTACTTTATTCTATCTCAAAACCTAAACCTCAGATCTGTAATATTTTGAAAGTTTGAGTGAGAGAAGAAGTAGCTGAAGGGTTTGACGTGTAATATGTGCACAGTATGTAAAGGTTGAGTAATTAAAAGTGTAAAAACAGATACGTCTATTTCAAAATTTACACTTTAATGACAATATCGGCCAATATTAATGGTAGGCCAATAATACCAGACTTCCTTAGTTTTACCTCAGAAAAGCGTAAGTGTCTTTTGGGCTCTTAGTTTTGAATCAGATTTTGTGAATTACGATGCAAAACGTTTCTTTATCGTGTCTAAAGCCTGTAGATTGCCTTGATAAATGCCCGACACCCCTCTCCACTCCATCTGTTTCCTGCTAACATGGCAGCCATAACAGGGTTCAAGAGGATTGCTCTCATAATAAAGCTCTTTAAATCCATCCCTTCCTCTCAGGAGGAAGAGAAAAAGCCCACATCAGTTCTCATGTATCTCCTCTGGGGATCCGACAGGCTGAATCAGCTTTTCCCAATGAAAACCTCCCAACAAGTGTGATATGTAAGGTCTGCATTTGCACGCTCATTCCTGAACACTAGCAGTAAAACTTAGGGGGCCAAATGTGTTCATTAGTTAGATATAAGTTTATGTCTACAGTTATATGGTGTAAAGGTAATATTGTCATCAGACATAACTCCTAGGATGTGAGTGGATCGATAGATCAGCCATGTGCCAATGATGATTTAGTATTAAATCTGTTTATCTACAGATAAAATCTGATTCTTCTGACACCCACATTAACATTAGTGAAGACGGACAGATGATGTTGATATAAGATATAAATCTCTGATTTTTGGGTTGGAGTCATAAAATTGTATGTGTGGAAAGATGTTGTTTGCCTAGTAGACAATGTGTACATTTGGTGCTTAAAGGAGCAAATGACCTGACAAAGACTTGTGTTTTCATCCTTAAAGGCACACTATCCAAATTGTCTTGAGCCAGTATGTGCTAAAATGACCCTTTACAGGGTTAATGAAATGTTACCCAGACCCCCACCAACCTCTGTGGCCAGAATACTGCACTTGCAAGTTCAGAGTGGCCGGCCGCTCCCTGCTAGACTTAGAAAAAGGAGCTTACCTGGTGCTGCAGTCTGCTTCCAGCATGTTTCCTGCATGTTTTAGATCATGAACACAGCTGATTTGTTTAATTTAGTGATGAACCGCTCCTGTAGACACTTATGAAGGCTGAGGAGACATTTCAGCAGTTAGATTAAGGTGTTAAAAAGACAAACGCACAGCGAGGAGATATGTTTCAGTTTCGCTTCCACTAACGAACACTAGGGGGTGCTAAAAGCATGCCAAAACTGACTAATGTTCCTTTAAATTTTACCAACTATCCAGTCTTTCTCATAAACCACTTAGTGTTCTCATTATATTTTGTCTGAAGCGTCTTTTTTCAAAAGCATTTTAAATATCTTTTATATTTGAAACGACGTGGAGACTCTGCTTTATGTTTTCAGTGAAAATAAAAATAAAAAATAATTAATGAAAAAATTACAAATATTTGTGAACCAGTTCCTTTACTAAAAATCTTTCAAAGTTGACTTTAACATGAGTCCGCTGTTCAAAAATGCACTTAGTGACCAGTCAAACCTGCCTCCATTCACTTCTCACCCCAAGAGTCACGACCTCCACCTAGCAACGCTGACTTCTGAGGCTGGCCAATGGATCTTCTTAAATGCCTCATCTCAGGCAAATATGCTGAGGCAGGGCTCCTTAAATCTAGAGGTGTCAACTTGTGAATGCACAGACACGCTTGTTGGTCAAACAGCTTTGAAAAGCCAAGCTGCTGTTGACTCAGGGAGGGCAGCCTTAGAGAGGGTGGAGGCAGCAGAGAGCTCCCCTAAGGCAGGCCTGTTAATGCTGCACAGTCAGGGTCCCTCAGGAGCCTGAGTGTTGCTGGGAACATGTCCAAGGCAATCAGCAACCTTCAAGGCCCTGGATCCAAATAGATACATTTGGTTTTTCAGGTGCCATGTTAAAGCCATACTATGCAACTTTTTCGTATTTTAAATCATGTTCTTGAGCCAGTATGTGCTAAAATGACCCTTTACAGGGTTAATGAAATGTCACTCAGACCCCCACCGCCCTCTGTGGCCAGAATATCGCATTTGCAACTTCAGAGTGGCCGGCCGCTCAGTCTGTCTTTATTCTGACTCGTCTCCAAAGCACACCACAGCACTGAAGGCACTAGAAACTGTTAACACAGCAACCGCAGTCTTGTGCATGATTTGTTAGAAAGTGGTTTGCAGATCATCTTTCTAATGAAATGTGTCCATGTTCACTTCCAGCTGCAGTCTCAGCTATTTATAGGTCCTGACCATGTCATTCCTCTAACTGGACAGGGGTTGTAGATGTGGTTTGCTCCATCCATCCACCACCATCTGCAGACAATTACTCCAGATAAATCCCACTGATAAAGAACTGTCCCAGCAGTTGAACTAACCCACCAGTGTTAAGTAACACATGTTGGAACCAACTGTTGTTTTTATGGGGACCCGTCACACGCCTAACAGTTTTTAAATACTTTTATACTCAGTGCATCTCAGCCTGCTTAGCTTGGACTAACAAAACTAAACTTAAGTCAACATTTTCAGAGCAATTTCAAGGATCTGTGTCTAATTTAATGTAGAACAACTTCACCCAACTGAAGGACCAAGCCATCAGCCATTTTCTTCAAGTTTATCCATCCTAACTTCCTGCTTTTCAACAAACCCAGAGCCGGTCAGTCTTTACATCATATCCAGATCTCCAGTATCTGAAAATCACATTTGCACATACAGTGATGCTCATATGATGCAGAAGCTAAATACCAGCTTTGAGTTCTATCTGCCGTATCTTTGTGAATACATGACAAGAGCTCCACTACTGTAATAAAACAGACAAAAGCAGCATTGATTTGGAGTTGGGTGGGGGGCCTTGAGATGAGCTTCATGGGCAGGTGATGAGGCTCAGACAGGCTCTCTCTTTCTGTCTGGGACACACTAATGGCTTCTCCCTTGTATTCAAGTGAATGAGGACCAATTTCACAGAAAGAAAACACAAAAGTGATTTAAAGAAGCAGCTCTTTTAGCTGCTGAACAAACACCATCAGCTATGAAACTGCAGACAGCTGAACTGACAGTCTGGTCATATTACACTCTGTTTATTTGAGTCTCTCCTGAAGAAAGCAGGGTTTAAAGCATGACAGGACTGCAAGTGAACAAAATATGCATAGTGTGTGTGACAGCGTGTGTGATTCAGGTTAGATGGTTGGTCACTGGAGGAGAACGAGGTGCATTTACTATCTGTCTGGACGATCCACTCCAGTCTATCGGAGGAATGTCTGGTCACAAGCATCGTGTGCGGTCAACCTGAAACACCTGGCCACACCTGGCACAATACACACGCACATACACACACGCACTCACGCGCGCACAAACACACATTCACAGAGCTATGATGGTGGTGGATAAGTGCAGATGTTCTCCAGGAGAACAGAACAGAGACAGGTCTGTGCTGTTTAGGCTGCCTAGTTGAATGAAGGCTTGTAATCTGTCTGCTCACCTCTTACCAATTATCACCGTTACAAAGCCACAATCACATTAACTCAGTGTGAGGTTAGGGCTGTAAATAATGCAGTATTTTATTATAGAGAAGTAAAACGATTCTAGCCTAGAAATCTAGAAAGACCGTAGCAGAAGCAAAATGATTTCAATTTCTAGCAAAACTTAGTAATCTTGCAAGCCATTGGGTTGAATATAAAACACCTGAGGAATTTGTGTACTACTCAAACAAAAAATGCTAAAGCTAATTTTTATAGGAACAGTTTGCACAATGATTTTAACAACCTTGGAAGAAAACAATCTATGAGGGAAGACAACTACTAAAACAACAAATTTGAGGTTTAACTCACGTGACAGGGAGTGATACAAGTGAACTCAATAACTACAGACCAATTGCAATAATGGTACTGGTACTGGTATTTAATCAATTATCTAATGATCTTGATACTAGCAACTTACTACCTCAATGCCATAAAGGAATTAGAAAACCTTCCTCCACAACTGCTCTGTGGAACCTTACTAACAACATTTATTCTTGTTTTGACAATAGCCTAATTCTTGGTGCTATTTTTCTTGATTTAACCCAAGCTTTTGATTTGATTGGTCAATATTTAATAAATAAATCCTTTTAGACAAACTGTACTTTTTGGCCTTTCAAGGTTGTCTTTACTTTGGTTTAATTTATTTTTTTTTATAATTGTTCGCAATATGTTTCTTTTAATGGGTGTGAGTCTAACTTGAAGTACAAGTCAGCTGGAGGACAAAGTAGCTTCAGACATTTGGACATCTCTCCTCTGATTGGCTAACAGCAACACGACTCTACCACTGACTCTGTTTGCTCTGCAACGTTGATGTTTTATCTCCACAAATAACGCAAGCCTGGAGGAGTTCTGCTGTGTGGTGGAGTTGCTAATGCTAACAGTTAGCTTCTACTAGCCAAGACAATTTCTGCTGTTTCCTGGACGCTAAACCAACAACAGCCTTTCCCGTTACAAGCCAAGATGGGTGAGTAGGGGTGGGAATTTTCAGGGACATCACGATTCGATTTGATTACGATTCAGAGAGCTCTGATTATTGATGCATCTGCCTGTCAAGTGATTGCGTAGTACGTTTTAAGCAAAACATTTGTAGTGATGCAACAAATGAACATGTTCTGCTATGATGTGGAGTTGCAAATGCTAATGGTTAGCTTCTACAAGTCGAGACACGCTCTGCTCTCTCCTAGCCACTAAATTACCACAGCCTTCTCTAGTCCGTCCATGCAATGTAGAAGAGACTGGCTTTTGCTGAGGCGATCATTTTCCTGCCCATTTCCCTTTTGCGGCTAATGCAGGCAATGGGGTTGAAGAAAATGTTGACGTTTAGCGTGCATGTGCAACTCAGAGTGGCAGATCATGTTTTAAAAAGATCAAGTACTACATGGTTTCTCAGTGAACAAGGCCTTCCTTTTCTCCAGGAAGTAAAATGCTGGGAGCAAAAGGATAACTGATAACTGCAGAGGAACTGTCCATGGGAACCTTGGCTTGCAGCTCAAAACAAAAACATTGCTGCAAAGCCTTTTTTACAACAAGTGTCAGCACTAAGCTTTTATAAGTCATGAGTGTACAGAAACAAGAAAACATTTCCTCTCATGCTGACAGATTCTACAGAGATCCCCAGAACACCAGACACCACTGGTTAAAATCAATGACAGATTATCATGATAATTGAGGCCTATGTTTAACCAGCATTAAAGGTAAAGTCCCATTAGTCATCATCACACACTGGTGAAATTACATCTCCGCATTTGACCCATCCCCTATGGGAGCGGTGAGCTGCAGTAGTGGCTGCACTTGGGAACTATTTGGTGGTTTAACCCCCCAATCCAACCCCTTAATGCTGAGTGTCAAGCAAGGAGGCATTGGGTCCCATTTTCCAAGTCTTTGGTATGACCCGACCGTGGATTTGAACCCACAATCTCTCATTCTCAGTGCGAACGCTCATACCACTAGGCATTTAATAACGTCAAAACAATCAGAAATACAACAAAGAAATGTCTAATACGGTTTCTAAAGCAGCATAATAACATGAACTTTCCTACATCAAAATTAAAAGCAAGATTTATTTTTACCATTTGTTTATCTCTAGATGTGTCAGTCCCAATTAAAAGACAAGTTGTTTATTTCCAGAGACCAAAATTGCCTGAATGCAGTTTCCAAACCAGAGTAAATCAAACATGAGAGGAAAATGACTTCCAGTTGTTTCAGCGGGTCATCAGGACCATCGCCATTTAGCATACCAGCACATCCTCATTGCCCAATCAGATACACGCTGAAGCGCCGAATCCAAGATTCCTAATTTTAGTGTTTTATCTTGAGATGTCATCTGTGGTTTCTGTGGTAACGAGTTGATGACTCAGCTGCAGAGACGTTTGGACACAAGACCTCCTTTTATTTACAGGCTCAAATGAGGCATGTTGATTTTCTAGCTTTGGTGTAAGTGCACAAATTTAACATAAAAAATAAGAACAGCCTTGTTTTTAACGACTAAAATGTTCTTTGTTGTAGTGAAACTGTGCAGTAAGAGAGGCCATCAAACATCAGTCTTGCACTTGTTACAGTCGCCTAGAGCCAGTCCAGTGAATAGGCATCTGTTGGAGCTGAAACAACGATACAGCCCACTGCCAGCGGTGGAACTGCATCCCTGATTGGGTATCAAGAGCGTGTTGTTGTTGTTGTTTTTCAGGGCAGTAGCAGGCGGAACAGTGTCAGAGAGACGTACTGAGAACCCAAATGCCTCATTAAGATGTGATCAAGCACAGAGACAGAGAACGTCTGTGGAGCGGGGCCAGCGGCCCACTCACCACCACAGAGAACCCTTTCTACACCTCATGTCTTTATTGCACGGCAAGGACACACAAAATACACCTAAAATATCCGGTTGTACCTCAGGAGAGAGGGGGGGTGCCCCCATATACCTGCGGTGTAAGTGGGTGCGCACGCGCAGGGAGATTAGAGGGAAGTCGAAGTCTGTCGATGTGAGGACAGGCTGCTTTCAGCGCCGCATCCCTCAGCATCAATTAGCAGGTTGTGCTGTGACTGGCTCCTGTGAGAGGTGAAGTGGACCAGCTAAGAGAGGTAAACACTCCTTATCCCCAGGGCTCGCTGGAGCCACTGCCTGACCCACAAGGGCTTGCCTGTACTGGGGCCCTAACAGGCTTTAGCAGTCATTTCCTACTTTCTCCTCCAATTTCCTTGACCCTCAGTTCACGTATTGCTTTGACAGTGGAGGGTTCACCTGGCTGCATAAGCAGCCTTTTTTTCTGCTGGTACTCTCACCTGTGTGTGCTAAAGGAAACGTGTGTTTGGGGTCACATTAGCCAACTGGTGAACATATGAAAGTTCATCGGGTACGACCTCAAACTATAATTTATATCCCTAAATCTTCTTAGACCATTAGACATCACAACGACTGTCCTGCAGTGGAAATAACACAAAGCTCCTCTTCTGTTTGCTAATCAAAGTTTATGTTCTCATATAATGAACTTCATAAAACCACATTTTCTTCCAAAACAACGTAACAACACAACCAGTGAGCTCATTTAAAGCAAGCAGCTTTAAAGTCAAATGTAAAAATATCTTGTAAAACAAAATGAAAGAACTGTGGCTCTTGTAACATTCACTCCTCTCAAGGAGAGACAATGAAGAAAGTAGCAGTAACTGTGTAAGATAATTTGTTTCCAGTCTTTTTATAATGGTTTTATTTACAAAACTTCAGCTTTTGATAGGTGAGTTAATCATCTGACAAATACACATCAAATCTTGTTCATACTTCCATGTTCAGCCCCCTTTAGAGCTGTATTGTACACTGGGTTTGTCCCACGTTGGAAATAAAATGTTTACCAGGCTAGGTATTATACACTCAAGCTTTATAAATTCAACTTGACATCCAAGTGAAACATTCAACCTTTAGATCTATACAAATGAATCAGAATTAAACTACTTTAAAAAATCTGATTAGTTACCTATAGGCTGCAAGAGATTTTTTTCAGAAAATAATCTATGTTACTTTAGATGGTATTTGTTTTCTTGGGCTGTTAATGCCGATATCCTTGATACCACATTTATAGTACCTATGTATATTTTACAATTTTTAGTGTGTTGTTTTATAAGATCCCTGTTCTTTTGTGCCATTTTATCAATTTTTTCTGTGTCTATAGTTGCATTTTATTTATTTATTTATATTTTATATTTAATTAATTCAAGAAGAAATACAACAGAATGTGCATATAAACACAAAATAATTGGAAAGAAAATTTGAGTTGCTACTGGATATTTGAAACTCCTTTGAGGATAAATAAAATCAATCTGTCTGTCTGTCTGTCTTGAACTGATACCAAATGATAACAGAAGGATTTGTACCTTTAGAGGCAGATGTTCTAGGAATAGGAATAAACTGGGCTTTGAAGAAGAAATTCACACCAGTAAAGAAGGGGATCTGCAGACTTCTGGACCAACTGAACGCGGTCAAGGGATTTTTGTTAAAACATGTAGAGGGTGTTACAGTAATCTAGACGGTAGGAGATAAAGGCATGGTGAACCATTTCATGTTCATGTTTTGACACCAACCTTCGCAGTTTGGAGATGTTTCTCAAGTGATAAAAAAAATCAGACGAGCGTTTGTGAGTGGCCTTCAAGAGACGTTGATTGATCAAAAACACCCAAATTCCTCAAGTTTGACTTGACGGCAGAAGCTAAATGACCAAGTTGTTGACTAACATGGAGGAGCCATGCTCTCATGAGCAATGATCAGACATTCAGTCTTTTCAGAGTTTAACTGAAGGAAGTTATCTTCTAGCCAACTAGTGATCGTTAATAGGCACTCTAGTACTTCACCCAGTTTATAGAGCTCAGAATCCCTAAAGGAGCAGTACAGCTGAATGTCATCTGCATATAGGTGATAGGATACATCAGGAAAAGCATAAATTATCTGTCCAAGAGGGTATATATATAGTAAAAAAACAGGAGTGGACCCAAAACAGAGCCTTGGGGTACCCCACAGAACAGATTGGTAGAATCTGACATGACTTGGTTGATACAGACACTGAAACTTCTGTTAGAAAGGTTCGATCTGAACCAGTGGAGAACAGTTCCAGAGATTCCCACCGAGTCACGAAATCCATTAATTAATGTGCTGTTATCAACTGTGTCAAAAACTGCAGATAGATCCAACAATACTAAGGCTGTAAATTCCCCGTTGTCTGCAGCATTCATGATGTCACTGGAAACTTTAAGCAAAGCTGCTTCTGTTGAATATTTTTTACGAAAACCAGATTGGAATTGATCAAAACTGTTGTGGAGTTCCAGAAAAGTAATCAGTCGATTGGCTACTGCTTTTTTTTTTTTTAAACTTTAGAGATAAAGGGCAATTTTTAATTTTTAGGCTGAGAGGAGTCTAAACTGGGTTTTTTAAGGATCGGTTCAACAACTGCATGTTAGAAAACAGAAGGTAGAGAGCCAGATTGGAGAGATAGGTTAATAAAATCCACAATGCATGGGTCAATTTCGTCAAAAACCTTAAGAAGCAAAGCAGTTGAGAGGGTATCAACAGGGCATGATTGGTTTCATGTTTTTCCGAATGAGAAAAATGTCCTGAATATTTACAAAATATGCCTAATCAAATAGGAATGAGGTAAGTCTGAGTTCAATTTCTCATCAAAAGACATTTAACTAACTGGATGAACAAAATCCTTCCATTAATTTAATCTTTCACAACATAAACACAGTAAAACTATCTGTGTTTTACCTGGATTCATCTGCATTATACACACACACACACACCTGGATGATGCATCTACCTACAAACTCCTTCATTTACACTCACTAATACACTGACAAACTGAGCTGGTGAGTAATGTTTGGTGCTTTGATGAGGAGTCACTAACAAGCAGGCCTCAGTACTGGACAGCCAGCAGCTCACCAGCCATCACCCCATAGTGACTGACCTGTATGGACTCCACTATCTCACTTATCAGCTCTCTCACACAAGAGAAACTTTTATCATCTATGCACAGCTTTCATTGTGAAACAGACTCTGGGCACACTCTATGTGTCTATTATTTGTTTCAAATATGAGAATAAATAAACCAGAATGCACTTAATAACATGTGGAAAGTCCTTAATGTTGCTATATCTTCATTTAGAAAAACATGTGACCACAGTGAGACAACTCAGAGGCTAAAAATAGACTATGTGAACATTTGAACTGAGACAAAAGAGCAGCTGAACTGGACTCAGACAGAACACAAAATCACACCTGAATTACAGCAGCTGTTTTAAAGGGTCAGTCAGCACCCTGGACAGCGAGCCCGTGGCCACAGCTTGACCTCTGGGGCCCCGTCCAAAAGCCAAACCAAGAGAAAATACTAGAAAGCTCAAAAGGCATCATTGTTCTTCATGTACGTGTGGGGATAAACACACATGGCACAGGAGGCAACAGCAACGATCCATAATACAAATCCTAACACTGACATGAATTTTTGTCTACATGCAAAGTCACACCCTGGTCTCGTGATTTGCAAGGAACCTAGTCAGCATTATTTATTGCATGATTGTGCAAATTCTATCTGACCTCTATTTTCTTCTTCTTTCTCAAACATAAATAAAAAAAAGCTTTAAAATTAATTACTTTAATGTAAAACCTAGTGTTTACAATTTTAAAGTGTTCACTCGCTATGTTGTTATGCTCGTGCATTTCACCTTTTATTATAATATAATAATAATATTCCCACTTGTCCCTGTAAAGCTCCATGGTGTAAACAGAAGCCCCTGGGCCCTATTTGCAGCATTTAAGTCTAAATATAAACATGTCTAAAGCTGATACCCAAACGGGCTGGCTGGTGTTACATTCACATATCGCCCCGAGGCTTGGTGAATAAAGTACTTCAAATCAAACTGATAAAAATATGCCTCATATCGATAATTCCTGCTTTAATTGTAGTTATTTAAGTTACTGACAACATAACTGAGTTGGAAATTTACGTTGTCAGTCAGAATAAGTCGTTGTTGTTCGTGTTCATACTTGCATATTTTGAGCTTTATACACTCTTTAAAAGTGCATTAAAGTTCGTGAGCTAAAATAAGACAAAAAGCTGTCATATTGTAATTAAACATTTTGTTTACACAGTCACAGCTGGAGCTTTTATCCAGAGTAGCAGTATATCCTACAGCACCTGAACGCAGCAGCTAACCTGTGACGGGAACCAGCTGAAAACTCAAACAAACGAGCACCGACACCCACCTTGTTCAGGTGAGGGTTTCGGGTAACATCGTAGCCCTTCTTCTTGGTGTAAACGAACGTTTTCCCTTTCTCTCCGGATCTGTGCATCTCCGTTTCCACCGACTCCCGCCTGACAAACCCGTGCGACATGTTGTTGCTTCCTTAAATAGAGCCGCGCTCCGGTGAACTGTTGTGAACTCAACAAGTGGATGCGCGGGTCCATCCGCGGAGCTACGCTCTGTCCTGTCCGGAGGTTTAAGGAGAGCCAACGTGTCCTTATCAGTTCAACTGTATCATTTACTGAAGGTCAGGGAGACGTGCTAAATGTCTGCTTGTGTGTTTGAGCAGACAGGAGCTGGCAGATGCAACCTAAAACCCAATGTTTAATGACTTTAACTTAACTCAGGCTATTATTTTAGTCTAACTGTAAAAACATACAACAAGTAAGTTATTGTGGTTGAAACAGCAGCTAATTAACTGAATATTTGCTGCAGACCTAGTTAAAAACATCAGGCAACAACTGTTAAATATAGGTGGAAAAAAATTGAATATCATGTAAAAGATCATTGATTTCAGTAGGTGACAATAATGTATGAGATAGATTCATTACATGCAACGCAAAATATTTCAAGCCTTTATTTGTTATAAGTTTGATGATAGAGGTGGTGGTCCCCCTATTTATAAAGGAGGACTTCAGGGTGTGTTCCAACTACAGGGGGATCACACTCCTGAGCCTCCCTGTAAGGTCTATTTAGGGGTTCTGGAGAGAAGGGTTCATCGGATTACTGAACCTCAGATTCAGGAGGAGAAATGTGGTTTTTGTCCTGGCCGTGGAACGGTGGACCAGCTCTGCCCTTAGGGGGGTCCTGGAAGGTGCGTGGGAGTTTGCCCAACCGATCTACATGTGTTTTGTGAATTTGGAGAAGGCGTTCGACCGTGTCCCTTGGAGGGCCCTGTGGGGGGTACTCTGGGAGTATGTGGTACCAGCCCCCTTAATACGGGCTGTTAGGTCCCTGTATGACTGGTGCCAGAGCTTAGTCCGCATTGCCGGCAGTAAGTTGGACTCATTCCCAGTGAGAGTTGGACTCCGCCAAGGCTGCCCTTTGTTACCGATTCTGTTCATAACTTTTATGGACAGAATTTCTAGTCACAGCCAAGGTTTTGAGGGGATCCGTTTGGTGGCCTAAGGATCAGGTCTCTGCTTTTTGTAAACAATGTGGTCCTGTTGGCTTCATCAGATCATGATCTACTTTCCCTGGAGCGGTTCACAGTCGAATTTGAATCAGCTGGGATGAGAATCAGCTCTTCCAAGTGGTGGAGTTTAAGTTTCTTGGGGACTTGTTCATGAATAAGGGAAAATTGAGCAGGAGATCAATAGATAAATTGGTGCTGCATCTACAGTGATACGGGCATTGTACCGGTCCATTGTGATGAAGATAGAGCTGATGGTGCATGAAGGTGAAGCTCTTGATTTACTGGTTGATCTACGTTCCACCTATGGTCACGGGTTTTGGGTAGTGACAGCAAGAACAAGATCGTGGATACAAGCAGCTTAAATGAGTTTTCTCTGCAGGGTGGCTGGGCTCTCCCTTAGAGATTGGTTTAGAAGCTCAGTCATCCGGGAGGGGCTTGGAGTAGAACCGCTGCTCGTCCACATCGAGAGGTGGCTCGGGCATCTGGTTAGGATGCCTCCTGGATGCCTCCCTGGTGAAACTTTCCGGGCAACCGGGAGGAGGCCTAAGGGAAGTCCCAGGACACGCTGGAGGGACTATGTTTCTCGGCTGGCCAGGGAACGCCTTAGGAATCCCCTGGAGGAGCTGGCCCAAGTGGCTGGGGAGAGGGAAGTCTGGGCCTCTCTGCTTAGACTGCTGCCCCTGCGACCCGACCCCGGATAAGTGGAGGAAAATGGATGGATAAATGGAAATTTGATGATTATGGCTTACAGCTGATGAAAACCCCAAATTCAAACTCTCAGACAATTAGAATATTTTTAAAAGGTTTAATATTCTACACTCAAAGTGTCACACTCTAATCAGCTAATGAATACAAAACACCTGTTAAGGGTTCCTGAGCCTTTAAATGGTCTCTCAGTCTAAGTTTAATAACAAATAAATTAACTTTTGCACAATATTCTAATTTTTCAAGATTTCATCTGTAAGTAAGCTGCTGTTTACTATAATTTAAAGTTTATCTGGGACATTTTTTAAACTGAAAATTTGACCTGTTAACTGTAGGATTTATATCCTCTTCCATAAATCTGATTAGTCATTGTTTTACTTACCAGCACACAGTTTCTAATGGAAGTTAAGATTAATTTACAACACAGTAAATGAAAGTTGTGACAGGAGAGATAGCATCTAAGGCTGAGGACATTCTTCAGCCTTCACACAGATACAGAAGGTCATGTAGTGTTGCAATATTAGGTAATAGTGAACTCTGAGAGGAGCTTTGGGAGGGGCAGCAGCCATCAGTCCTATATCTCATGATGATAAGGTGACTGCTGCACATTTTCCAGTTTTTTTTACTGATTAACTTTGTCAGTCACGTTATTCAAACAGGGGTCTTGAATATTCATGATAAACAACAATAAAATTTCAGCATTTGTTCTGCAAAGAAACGTTTTTTTAACCATATATTGTCCTGTACAACTGATCCTACAGATCCTGCTCAGTGAAACTGAGAAGGGAAGCTTGAACTCTGGATGTTGCGTAACTGAAGTCAGCTTGAAAGTTTTTGACACATGCTCAGAGTGTAAATGTTCACACTGATAAAGTTGGGTCAAGCATAGCTGCAGCTGAAGAATGGGGTACAAAGAGTACAACTTCTAGGCATTTAACTGCTGTGAAAGTGTATCTGAAGGTAATCAGAACACATGTTTCTGTTTTTACTCAGAACAGGCCAACATCCCTGGATCTGCTGTGCTGCTCTGCACTTTACACACACACACACACACACACGCGCGCACGCACACACACACACACTAATGCAGTTCTGTGACTTTCTCCATTGGTAGTTCAGAAATTGATCAGTGGTGGAGCGATTAAATACCTCCTGTGTGCCTCCAAACATGGCACCGATGCACAGTGCATGTGAAAACAGCCATGGACAGTGAGCAACACTTTAAGAAAAAAAAAACACTTTAAAAAAAATATATATATATATATTAAAAATAGAAAGTAATGTAAACACTTGCAATTCACAAACAAAAATGTAAAGAAATGAAACCAATAATAGACTAATTAGCATAGACCCCCACCACCACCACAACCAAAATATTCAACATTTTAGTTACTAAGACATGGAGCGAAGATACAGTGGAGGAACTATGTTTCTTGGCTGGCCTGTGACTGCCTTAGGATTCTCCTAGAGGAGCTGAACGCTGACATGAAGGAAATTTGCACTTCTGCTGTTCCCGCAACCCAACTCTTGATAAGCAGAAGACAATGGATGGACGAACAGATGGAGATGGCGACGCTATGTAATGCGGAGCTATGGCTAACACCACTACTTCATGTATGATGGCGACATCCCAGCAATAATCAGCAACAATCTTTCAGTGTGCGTGTGAACCACTTCAAGGCAGACTGTGTTTACTCTGAGTTGTTCCGTCGGTGTGGCTCGGATCGGGACAAGACGCAATTGAGAACCTTGGACATTACACGGAAGGATTAACCAGCAAACTTCTTCTGATGGAGGGAACTGTACCTACTCTCCATGTCAAGTCAGCAGATTGTGTTTCTGTCACAGTTTGAACTATCTTGGCTCAGGGAGTTAGTTTGCCCTGTAACCAGTGTAGTGCAAAGATTTACGTGCTTTTAAATTAGCATTTAAATGCATGTGTGGGTGCATATAGAACACAACCTAAGTTATTTCTGGATAGAAATCATTTGGATGTGACACAGTGCTATAACTATATGCTGGTAGAGAAAGCAGGAATGTAATTCTCCATTTTTACTGAGATAAACACCCAGCCAGTCAGGGTATTGGGTGGGCGTGGCCAGCAGCAGCTTGTTTTCTTAAAGTGACAGAGCCCTGAAGTGGCTCATTCTGGAAGGTACTGAAAATGTCAACAATAGAACACTTTATGTGAGAGGAATTTTAAGCAAAAAACTTCATAAAAATATTTTGTATAGACCATAGAACATTTGTAACTTAAAAAAAGTCATAATCATAAAATGTCTCCAGTAAAAATCCGATTTCAAATCAAACTTCTTTCACCAATGAGTTAAACCTTTTTTTTTTTTTTTGCTTTACTCTGAAGTCAGTCATAAAGTCACTGTTCAGAATTTTATGCATCCTGTGGATATGATGTTTCTCCTCATCTGTATTCAGTGGAATATCACTGAGGAAAAGCTGCTGGAAATCCTCAATCTTCCCTCTGCAAATTTGAAAAAGGTTTAACACCAGATGGTGCAACCAGGGTTGTATCACAATAAAAAATGTGCAATGGGAACATTGAGTTGCTTGTGGTTAATCTAAGGCTCCACCTGTCTCTAAGCCTAACACCCAGAGGCTTTCATTCTTTTCTCAGGGGATTTAAACCAAATTTTATCTGGTGCATATGAACAGGTCTGATTTGTATTATTGACTGGCTTCCTGAACTTTGTGAGTGTGTTGTGGATTCTGTAAAAACTGAATTTATTTATAAGTTGTGATCACTGGACTGAACAAGAAGAAGAAGGCATTTGAGACAAGGTGACAGGGAAGAAGTTAAATACTGAAGGAATTTAAAGGTTTGACTGAAAAAGTAAAAGAAAACAGTACATAAAAATGTAGGGCAAAAGGTATAGAGAGCGAACCAGCTTCTGGTATTAACCAGAATGCCCTCTATAGGCTGCAAGTGGCGCAGAACTTGATTTTTGACGGGCACCAAATCCGTGAACACACTACACCTGTTCTGGCCTCACTTCACTGGCTCCCTATCCCTGGAATTCAGTTTAAGCTCCTCATCTTTGTCTTTAATTACCTACAGGTCAGCGCTCCATCATACCTGACTGACCTTCTGGCTCGTCATACTCCCTCCCGTGAGCTACGCTGACATCATCTTGAGCTGCTGGTGATCCCACGGATTAGGTGTGGCTCTAAGGGGGGATCTGTCTCCCAAGCTCTGGAATGATCTCCCTCCCCTTGTCAGGTATGCATCAATGCTGAAAACTCAATATTACACCTTTGAACTTGATCTGAATTGGTATCTTTCTCTTCTTTTCTTTAAGGTTGTGTGCTTTTAATCTTTCCTCTTCCTTTAGTATTTTTAATAAATTTCTTATGAATGTTTTATTGGTTATTTGTTTTGCCGTGTTATTTTATGTCATGTGAAGATGCTATACAAATACAGTATGATGATGATGATGATTATCACCATCAGGCTGCGAGGTTTGACAGTTTTTTTGTTTTGCATTTAATTTCATAGTAAATTGAACCATAAATCCTAAATAACTTTAATAAAATCAGATTTGTGAGCAACACTCATAAAATGTGACTAAATACAAAAAACCCTCACTGAAGTCATTAAGATTCTGCTGTAATTGCTGATAATTATTTTCTAGACTGAGAGTCTAGAACCCGATCAACCTATCAAATCTTCAGAATCTGATGAACTCTTTGATTAAAGCAAACATATTAGACCCTTTTTATGTCTAATATCTACAAATATTTAAATATCCCTTTTTGCAAAGAACATACGGTATACGTTGTTTCATTAAAATATTGAGAGTTTGAAAGTTTTGCTGAACAGGTAAAACAAATTTTGGTCACCAGAGGATACCATTCTCCATCTACATATAATGCATTCCGGTATATGTAGCATTCACTATGTTTACCTTCAAACACCACTCAATGGCATCACTAGAGGAACATTCGGTCAGAGGTGGAGTTGGATGCACACAAGATGGATCACAGACTCAGCAGCACTATAGGACCATACTTAATGATCTCTGGAGCATACAGGTGTGTGTTAACAGGATGCAAATGAAGAAAGGGTTCATGAATTACCTTTGAGAAATAGTTGTTACTGTTCATCAAAATATAGCCTCTTCTCTTGAGAAGGAACATGTCAGTTCAACTTTATTTTGAAAACTTACTTGCAGACAAACCACAGGACTTCCTGAACAATGTCATTTGGACAGATTATACCATAGAGGAGATTCTTGGCTAAGAAGCATGATGACAATCATGATCTGGGCACATTGCTTTCTCTGAGTCTGCAACTAGAGGTTTTCTATCCAAAAGCTGATAATCAGCCCAACTTAGGATAATAATGCCAAATACAGCAGTAATTTAACTAAAAAAGGTCTAAAAGACAAAATAATTGAGGCTTGGCAGTGGCCCAAACTTAGCCCAGACTTCAACCTGACTAAAAGGACATGGCAGGACGTTAAAGACAGCTGTGTATAAACAAATAACAAAACTCAATGAACTGAAGCCATTTCCATAAAGCTTTAATGAACAGATTAGGCCATAATTTCACATTTTTGCTGCTAAAAGTGGTAGAACTCGAACACCTGCCTATAACCATCCCTCCCATACAGGTCAACTTGTTTATCAGCTTTTTCTTGAATCTGGATGATTAATATCTTCCATCTTTTCTGCAACAGGGGCTGCTTTAGTTTCAGGCATGAAACGAGCTGGCAGTAAGATTTTATGAGGAATGCACGAGAGTTTGAGACGCACCATCAGCTCACCCACTGAAGATCACCAACGCACTGGAACAACTGGAGGATAGTATGTTTTTATCACCAGTCCAAGAGAGAAGAGCCAGGTTCATAAAAATGAGATTATTATCAATAAACTGTGCAATAAACCTGTCACGTCTTAGTTGTTGATCTGTATTCTTTACCTCACAAAAACCAAGTCAAAAGATTTTAAAAACATGAAATAATTTTGTAAATGACAGACTTTTTACATATAAATCACAATCTGTGTAGCCCTGCATGCTCATAAATAAATGTTTAATAAAAGATTATTTGTTGTAGAAAGGTTGTAAACAAAATAAAAGTCTAAACTACAAAAGATTATCGTTAGAGCCAATATGATAATCTTGTGTGTCCTTAAGATTGTTGGAAGGGGAGAACCAGGTCCAACATTAGAATAATTATCTTTGAACCGGGCCTTAGTCGTATCATATCAGCCCAGGTGTCATAAGTAGAAAACTAGTTATTTTCTATCTACTTAACAAGATATGTTAATATTTCAGACTTTTCAAATACCAGGGTCTGTTTGGAATCTAGAGCTACCATGTCAGAAAAACATTCCTGATCATAAAACCAACTGCCTCCATATATTTGCTGCTATAAAACAACATCAAGCAAGCCAAAACACAAAGAAATACTACATTTGTGGTCCAATAGAATTTCATTCCTGACCTTTACTAGGTGATTACAAGACCTGGACTTCTTTCTGTAGTTTTGCTGCTGCGTTTGGGATCATTGTTGTGTTTTATGACCCAGTTTGGTCCAAACATCAGCTGTAAAGCAGTGTATTCTCTTTGACTCGAAATCCTGACACTCAAATTGCTGTTCGTGTTTTCCCTGCTCACAACTTAAGAGTGTTGGCCAGAACACAACTTCAAGGCCAGATTCTGTTCAGTCCTCATAAGATGAGGCAGTCTTTGCTTTCCAGAAGAAGGATGGAGTACATCAACACAACTCTACACTTAAACAAAGGTAGATGGATGCGTGTGGGTGTGGTTTCCTAAATAATAAACAAATATAAGTATAAAATGTACATTGTGATTCACACTGTTAGCCATGCTGAACAAACACATCCAAGATGAACCTAAAATCTTACCCCTTCTTTTCACTGGACGTGAAAGCGGTGCATAACGTGAAAGCGGTGCATAACGTAATAGCTGCGTTTTACCCGCAAGGTTCCTTCCAATCGGGAGTGATTCTGACGTGAAACGGGAGTGAAAGCGTTCCAGACAGCTGATTCCATGAGGTCACAAAATCACAGGAGAATTGCAACACCACGCGTGATTTCAAAAGTCCACACAATAACAAGCAAGTAGAAAGATGGCTGCATGTATCCAAAAAGGTCTGTGGTCTATTTCCTGTTCTGTTGACACTGGCTACAGGGGTTTCACAGGTAATGACGTACTGCACGTGACTTTTATTTTGAAGGTTTCCGGATGTTTACACTGATTTCGTGTTTGACTTTCGGTCTGGCCGATCTGAACTGCAGAGTTTGACGTGTTTTGGAAGTGTAGCATGTATAGGTGGAGCCGAAACCAAATATGGTATTCAGAAAGGCACAAATAAGGTGCGCCCCCCGCCTCACAGACGACACAGTATCACTGGAATACAAATACTTTTCCCCCATCATCAAATACAGATGCAAATACCAGTGTCTTGGCACACCCCTAGCACATAAAACATAGAGTCGAAACATAACGAATGCGTCCCTTCGCTTCTGGGATGCATCCAGAATGTTACACTTAGCTACCGGTGTAAAGGACCCATGTTTCGCGCCACCTTCACGTCCGGTGGAAAGAAAGAGTCACATATGTTAATGTTACATGACTCATACCTGCAGCTAATTAACTGCTACAATTTGCTTTAGCTTATCATTCAACATAAAAATGCTCTGTGTGTGTAACTCTATAGAAGCAAACTAAATCACTCATAGCACTGAGACTTACTGGTCATTTGACACACTCACATTCACCCAAGGCTGCATTAGTGAATCTCATCCCTTCATCCCATCCATCCGTCTCTTCAACCCTCTCATAAATACACCTATAAACTCACATCATTGTGGCATGGTCCTTGCTAGAGAATACTGAAATATTTTAGTCTGAGTAAAAGAGGTTTGTCTGAATCACCAAACCACCCAACATAAATAAAGTCTTTAAATATTTAGTAGTCATGAAGGCTTTATGTCTGTAGTCTGCCTTGCTCCAACTCCCCCTCTGGCCTTTTAGCACCATCTCCTAACTCTTTATGACACTTGCTGAACCAGATGTTTTATAAGCATAATCACCTGTTTTAGCCTCCTGATAACAGATGTACTCTCAGCCCAGGATGAAAATTCCTAAATGTCAGCCCGCTTCATACAGAGTTGTCCTTTTTGTTCCTGTGTGTGTTTTGACTTTTGTTTAGCCCTTTGGGGATTCTCTGGCCAGGAAGAAGAGGAGGCAGCAGACAAAGACAAATACAATTACTGTGAATCAAATCACACACAAACACATGGTTTTCTCTCTGGCCTCCATTTATTTAGCTGCATAATGACAGCAACACCTGGCTGTGCTTCCTGCACAGTAGCTGACGGTAAAGCACTCACAAACGTGATCATTAAATATAATTACAGCTGGTCTGTATGGAAAAGGAAAACCATAGCTTCTGATTGCACTCAGTATAAACTGTAAGTGAATTCAGAGGACAGCAGAGTTGATCCTGTGTAAAATCAGTGAAGATACTAAACTTTACCATGTGTGCTCACCTGCTGCAGCCTCTTTATGTGCGAGCTCACAGACCCACAAAGCAGCTTTCCCATCAGAGGCTTCTCATCTCTCTGAGGTCTCTGAAAGGATTTTACTGCAACTGAACTTTACTGTATTTGCAGATGTGAATCCAAAAAAAGTGTCACATTTTCTCCCTGAAGTCTTAAAGCTGTTATAGTGAATCTACAAACAAGCTAGGTTTTGAATGTAAACACGGTCATGGAACCCTAACCCCTCCCCTCGGGTATCTTCCAAGAAGCGCTTCTGCTGGAACCAGAATCCCATATTGCTGGAGAAAACGAGATAGCGCTAAACACCAGTTGCTGTTTTCTAGGTCCAAACGTCTTTTGTTGTCCGTGACTTCAAATGGTGTTTTTCTTTCTGGGACTCTGGTAGTTTGTCCTAAAGTTGAAGTGGTAGCAGCCGTCTGTTTCTCCTTCTCTGATATTATTGAGCAGAGAACCTCTTACACCAGTGGTGTTCTGTTGCTAAATACATAAGTGTGTGATGAGTGGAGGATCCAGGCAAGTGTGGTGGTTTGGCGAGAGCGACAACTGGATGGTTTTCAGTCTGAAACTTGTTATTGGCGGAGGTTTTTATATTGAAATCTCCAGAATATATTCATAGCTATGTTAGAACGTTGTTAAGACGCATGAAAAAAATGTAAGCTTATTTGTTTTCCAAATTTGCTACTGCAGCTTTAAAACTTGTTTTGACTTTGAACAGAACAAAAACACAAATGAGCTCAGGGGCGTTCAGCCCGCTGCTCACCTTTAGCAGTAGGGGAGGAAATGGGTGAATGTTTTGGCAAGGCTCCTGAGGGACGCTGAGGGTCCACTCCTATACACACACACCCACACACACACACACACACACACACACACACACACACATGTGACTGCCCTCGCTACATCTCTGCTTTTCCTTTGAGCCCATTCGTGACCTTCCCCCAGCTATAATCGTCAATGGGCCCTTTTACTGATTACTCCTCATAATGACCCACTGTTTGAGCACATTTAGGGAGGAGGGAAAAGAGAAAACATGCAGGGATCTGAGTTTACAGCTTTACATGTGTGAATCCTTAATGAAGGGCCAGTCCACGCAAATGTTAAAGAGACTGATCCTTATGCTGTTTTTTTATTTAGTGAAAATTAATCTGCTTGTTGTAATCGTAATGACAGTTTCCATGGACCAGGAAGTTAAGATCAAGCCCAAATGTGACATTTTTCTACTCCTGTGTTTATTTGTGTATTTTTATCTGGCAGAGACGTTTATCCAAAGCAGCTTACAACTGTCTGTTTTTGGTCTGTAGGAGGAAACTCCAGCACCCGTATAAATGAGGAGAACATGCCAGCTCCACTCAGAATGGCCACTGCTGGGATTCAAACTTGCAACCATCTCGCTGTGAGGCTACAGTGCTACTATCTGATTCGATAAAATAATTAAAGCATCATCATATACTAGAAAAATCCTTTAATCTGATATGTTGAGTGGTTGGATAACCTTTATTCAGATGTGGTGAGAAAAAAACAAACCGACTTCTTAAGACTTTTAAACTCTATAAGATTTGTAGAACTTTATTTGATTTTTTAGAGATGTGCATGTGGGATTTATTAGAGTAAAAATGTCGTAGATGGTTGTTGAGTTGTTATGGAACACCTCCTCCTGCCTGAGGATACCCTGATGAATTCAACGGAAGTTTAAGAACAAACAACCTCTAAAGTTACATGAGTTTATCTCCAGCTGGCCTGTGTTCAACAATGCTTTCAGAGGTTGTTTTCAAAATATAAGAAAGTACCTCAGCTGTACATTGGTGTGATACTCGATAGTCAAAAGACATTTCTATGAATCTAATATTGAGATTAATCATAGGGTAAATGAGCAAAGCCTCATAAATAATCATCATCATTATCAAATAGCACCTAAAACTAATATTCCCCATCAGCAGGAAGAGCTAGTTGTTTTCCTCGAAGCTTCTGTGCTCTGAAGAATTTGACGTCTTGGCAGCATGTTGTGAAATGAAAACACCTTCTCCCTCTCCTTTAAACAAGTGTCTGACATGGATGAATGTCACATTTAGCTTTGTTATTCTGAACGTGTCTAAACAGCTTTATCTCAGCATGAACTCACAGCAGATCTGTTTCCCTCACTCAATAACAAGCGTGAATTGCAGGTTCTACTTTCTTTCCTGCTGCCATATTGTCTCCTCTCATAGTATATCTATTCTATAATCTGCAAAATATATGTTTGTTTTAAAGGTGTTGCATGAGAGGAAGCTGCTTTCAAACCAACAGACATTTAGTGCAAATGTTAGTCTGAGGCAGAACCATTGTGGGATTGTCATTTTTAGAGCGATAAAAGATCAGGCTTGTGTTTACTGATTGTTTTCTTCAATATTTCAACACTAGCAAAGGAAAGAAAAACAGAAGACTCTTGTAACTTTTCCAAAGCAAAACGTCCTTTAGGCTCTAGGTTTCCTGCAGTACTTAGAGGAGCATCTCCTCAGCGGTAAAACATTGACATGTGTGTACAGAAGCCTTATGAGAGAGCCTCTGTGTGTCTCTGAGAGGTCAGTGAAGGAGCACTCCTATATTTAGCTTCCTCTTTTAAAAGGAGAAAGAAGACTTAGATCCTGAATGCTAATTCCTTCTTTTGATTCAGAGCTGCTGAACCAACCATTACTGTACAGCAGCACAAATTACAAGGTCATCAATCACAGCAGGAAACCTCAAGAGTCCACAGATCATCTAGGACCTGCAAGATGTAACAGTCTCTGTGTTAACTGGGGTGGTGGTAGTGTGTGCGTGCGTGTGTGTGCGTGCGTGCGTGTGTGCGTGCTGTTAACTTTTTTTTCTCTGTAAGTGTTTTTCTCCCCAGAAGAAGCTACACTGGTGTTCTGCTGAGCTGTGGTGGTCTCATGGAGGGGGCCATCGGCTGGCACACTGCTGCCAACCACTGAACATTCTCCCTCTGCTGATATTACATCTTACTTTCTTTAACATGGAATATGCTACTACTAGTTCACCTGTTGAATTAATTATAGATTCACTCAAAAAAGTATCTCTTACTAAATAGAATTTATACTAAGAAATCACAGTGTAGCCATAGAAACACTACTTGGTATATATGTTGTGTGTGTGTGTGTGTGTGTGTGTGTGTGTGTGTGTGTGTGTGTGTGTGTTTTTGTACTTACTACATACTAAGGACCAAGACACGTTTTTAACCAACAGAGTGAGCACATTTTTCTGGTCCTCACATTTCTTAAAAGCTTACCAGTTGGGTTTAGAGGTATGGTGTGAATTAGGTTTTTGTTGAGGTTAGGGTTAGGAATACAGCAGCACTGGTTTTGGTTTGGATTAGGGTATGGGTTAGGCATAATACAGTCACTAAAATGAATAAAAATGAATGGAAGTCAGTGGATGGTCCTCACTATGATAGAAAGACAGACGTGTGTGTGTGCGCGCACGTGCGTGCGTGTGCGGGCGGGCGTGTGTGTGCATGTGTGCGTGTGTGTTTGTGGGTATGGGGGTGTGCGTGTGCCTGCTTTGTCTTCTCAATTCCCAGTGAGTCGTGGTGCACGGGTGCTCATACTGAGCCAGGATCCTCTGGAGGTTTCTTCCTGTTAAAAGGGAGTTTTCCTCTCCACTGTCGCTACATGCTTGCTTAGTAAGAGGATTGTTGAAAAGACGCTGATGCTAGTCAGTGACTTGATGCAATCTGCTGGGTTCCTTACATAGGAAACTTTTTTACTGATTGGTTTAATGAACTGAACTGTATTGGAACGTTTACTTTGTGAAGTGCCTTGGACAACTTTTGTCGTGATTTGGCGCTAAATAAATAAACTGAATTGAATTGTGTGTGTGTGTGTGTGTGCGTGCGTGCGTGCATGCGTGTGTGTGTGTGTGTGTGTGTGTGTGATGCTCCTGTGTTGTTGTTCTGTCAAGAAGTTGATTTTATTTGTGGTCAGAAACTATTAGGGAATAAACAACCAATTACAGACATGATCCACAAATTAGAACCAGCTCAGATCAGAAAGCCAGACTGACAGGAACAAACTAAAGATATATGAGAACACAGATCAGAGGAATAAACAAGACCAAGATCAACTTGATTAGATTATAAATTTGAATTCTTTTAAAACCTCAGGAAGAAAATTTATTCTGCAAAGCCCTAAATGGGACAAATTCTGGTAGGATTGATCAAAAGTTCATATTTGGTGAAACAAACACACCGAAAGACTAGAAAACAAACTAGAACCCAGTTGTTTTGTTGAGGGCTTCAGAGTTTCTGGACGATGACTCGATCAACTCTCCACCCCTCCTGGATAACAATCCCACAGCAGGACGTCCCGCGTAATTTTATGCAAACATATTTTTCAGTTATCAAAAGCGTCCATCAGGTGAATTTTTGAGCATCAAGTTATAGATCTGAAGACTATCAGTGATCATAAAAGGGAAATTATGTCTCTGTTTTCTCAAATTCCTCTTTTCAGCTGTCTAATCTTTGTCATTTATTGAGATTTTGGTCACAAAAGAGAGAAAAATGCAGATAAATTCAACTGCCAAAACACTTAAAAAGACTTTTTTTTCGATAGCTGGAAGTAAGACACATCAGATTTGGTGTTACACACATCATATTGTCTTCTTTCATGAGCAAGACACCACTCACCACCGAATTCTTGTTCAGTAAGAACATGAAAATGTTTTTTTTTTCCGGGATGTGGCAGTGCCTTGGCCCGCCTTCACAGGTCCATCTTCTGCAGCAGGACTGTGGCTGCCTGTTCAGCTGAGATTCAAAGACGCACACGCAACCTCAGTCAGCCTTTCATCATGTACAGTCTGGTCTCTGAGAGCCAGCATGCTAACCATTTATCCAAATATTTACTGTAATAAAAAGGTGACAAACTGAACACAGATTTGAGTGAGACCTTTAACTAACTGTCTTACCACTGTTTATACAGTCACTAAGGTATGTTTGCTGTCGTACTGTATCAGCGTTTGTGTGGGGAAGAGAGAGAATTGCATCAGATCAATGGTGGTCTGTTTAGCACACAGCAGTGCTAAAAGATTCATTCAGCTGTCAAAATAAAGCTTGTGGAACGAGGCTGTGGGTTTGTGCAGCCTGACTGCCTTTAACGAGTGCTGGAGTGCTGCAAAAGGAGCCAAAAACTTCAATAAATTTGCTGCAAGATTCCAGTCATTTCTTGTTTTACTGCTGCAAGTAAAACATCTCATATAAGACCACAAACACAGCTGGTAAAAACACTTTAAAGTTCCTTTCAAAATGAAAGTCCATCTTTTGGAAAAGAGGGCACAGGGTGACCCCCCACAGAGGATGTGATGCCCGACCCAAAAGCCTTTTATCTGCTCAGCAGCCATCGACGTCTCTCACCGTAAGCTACAAGGCCACACGCACACATATTTTTCTTAATCTTGCTATTGTTTCTGCCACCTTTTGACCAAACATTTAATGGAAAACTGTGTCCTACAGTGATTACACTTTGTTGTGGTGCTGGGTGACCCACAGCCAGGGTGCACCAAGCCCAGAGGATACTGGATTTGACGTGTTTGACTCAGTCCAGATGTCCTACAGTCTTGTTGCATCTCCAACCTGACTTTGTCAACATCCTCTTTGCATTAAGTGATTGTGCTTTTTAGTAATAAACCACTCACTTATCTTCTTGACTGTTTAAACCTCTGTAGGGTTGCAGGGAGATGGAGTCTATGGGACACTCCAAACAGGTCACCAGTCCATCACAGGGACACGTGGCGACAAATAATCATTGACACACTCACTCACTCACTCACTCACTCACTCACTCACTCACTCACTCACTCACTCACTCACTCACTCACTCACTCACTCACTCACTCACTCACTCACTCACTCACTCACTCACTCACTCACTCACTCACACTTACAATTCAGAGTCAGCAGTTAACCTGACATGCATGATTTTGATCCGAGGAAACCGAGGACCCGGATAAACCCATGCATGCATGGGAAGAACATTTTAACTCTCCAAGGCTGAACCTGGGATTTGAACCTGAAACCTTCTTTCTGCAAGGCAACCATGCTACCAACTGCACCACCATGCAATCCCAGTGACAGACTAGCTAACAAACATCATTACATAATGCACATTTGTTTGGCTCTTTTCGAACTAAAAAGCGCTTTACAGTACAGTCATTCTCACGCTGGTGGTGATAAACAACATTGTAGCATAGGGCTGGGCGATAAATCGAAAATTTATTGTTATCAAAATTTCTGACTCTAACCGATATCATTTTCCCCATGTACAATAAATTTGGTAATAAAAAAATGAAAAGTTGTGTGTAGGTTGGTGACGTTCATGTCCCTTTAAGAAGCTGTACTACCTCGAGTCACATGACAACGTGACTCAAAGTAATACATGTGACAGCCCCATCTAGTGGACAACTTTAGGTTTTGAGCATAAATGTAGTTATCGTTTATTTATTATCGAGGTAAACTCGTGTTTCAGACTTGTCGATTCGTTTCTGTCTCTGCTTTCTTGAACGTTATTTGCATTATTGCTGGAGGACCCACTCGAAAAAACGAGATGATTCATCTCAAGTGGTTTTATCCTCCTAAAATATAAGTTAATAAATAAACTCCTCAATATATCGTGATATTGATTTTAGGCCATATCGTCCAGCCCTACTGTAGCCACAGCTGCTCTGAGGCAGACTGACAGAAGAGAAGCTTCCAAACAACAGGTGCCACCACCAGTCCCTCCAACCACTATCAACAGACAAGGAGGGTAAAGCGTCTTGCCCCAGGACTAATATGGACAGAGCCTGGGTTTGAACCAGCAACCTAATGATTACAAGGAGAACTTTGAACCCCTGAGCCACCGTCACCCTAACACACACTTATTTCTGCTCATAAGCTGCTCCTCTTAAGCAAGAGAATCCATCCACAACACATCAACTAATGGTAGTGCATGAGCCATTCTGCAGTCGATTTATGATTTTATTTTATTTTAGAAAAATGAAAGGTTAGACAAACCTAGACTAATAAACAGTTTTAGAGATTCCTCAAAAGCTGAAAAGACTAAAAAGGTAAGGTTCTGACCAGTTTGTTGAGTTTTGGTGAGTTAGACCCCTATCAGGATAACTTAAAAAACTACAATAATAACAATTAACTATATGTTAATACAAGTGCAGAAAATGCAAAAATCAAGAACTAAAAACTGCACAGTCCTGGTCTAATGCAAAGCTGTAGGATTTTCTAAAAAGATGGAGGTGTCAGTAAGGAGGTTACATTTGTTCACTCTACAGGTTCAAACTTAGCAGAGGTAAAGATTTAAACACTGATGATTAAAACACTCGTTTATTCATTTGAGACTACTTTAGATCATTTAAATACATTTTGAATGTATTTAAATGTGATAGAAATGCTTGCTTTTCTATAATTAGGTATGCCTGACTTTACACAGGTCTTTGTAATGTGCCAGTGAGCTACAGCAACTACTTTAGTGACACTTAAACTCATATTCCATTTATGATCGTGTCATATTAAAGAAAAATAAATAAACATGCTCAGCAGCTTTCAGTCCAACAAGAGGACTGCCAGGTACTTCTGTGTGTTTACAGTTCCTGAAGTGTGTTTTCACTGGCCACTGGTCAGTCAGTCTCATAAAAAACCATGTAAAGTAACACGGATCATATGTGTAACATTTGCACACACACACACAAATGCATATGTGTGTACGCACACATGCATACACACATTGTGAAGAACAAGTGTTTGAGCCTGCCTGCAGCGCTGATGGCTGCTGTCCATCAGAATGATTGACAGGAGTGACTGCTCAAATATTTGTGTTCACTCCAAATGACATCCTGGACTCCTTGTGCCATTTGGGCCAGGTGTGGATCATCACACACACACACACACACACACACACACACACACACACACACACACACACACACACACACACACACACACACACACACACACACACACACACACACGCACACACACACACACACACATTTTCCATGTCTTTTCTTAATTCATCAAGATTTCCACTCCTCTTCTCTATAGCCTTGCTATAATTATTTCCCTTCTAAACAAAGCTTCTCCAGTCGGCCTCAGCCTACCAAGTGCTCAGAGATGTTGTGTCAACCAGAGGAAAGGTAGAACATGTCCAGGTGTGCAGGGGTGTCCATTCGTGGGAATCTAGGAGGAAAACAGTGAGACCTTTTGCACAAAAATTAACTTAAATTGCTCCTTATATTCATTCTGACCAGTTTGAGTTTAAATTTCTCAAACTGGGATTTAAGGAATTCCCTTGTGTCATATTATTATTAAGTCTCATGATGTGTTTATTATGAGGAGAACATCCATCAAGTTCCACTTCACTGCTCTTGTAAGCAGGCTTAGATGCTGCAGATGTTGAGGCTCACACGCCTCACAAAGGACCAGAAACTGGAGACCAGTGACTCTCTCACTGAAAGCCCTCTCAAAGCTTCATTCTTCCCCCTGAAGCTGCAGCCTGAAACGGGAATTAAAGGAGCGCGCTGGTCTGCATCCGAATGGATCTAACTTCACCCCCGGTTCACACTCAAAGTGGATTTCACCCCCACCCATCCACCCATTTGTGTGGGCAGCTTTTGTCACAAGCAGTAAAAAAAAAAGTTTCTTTCATATTCCCTCCTCCCACCTCCTCCCCCCTCGGCTCTCCCTCCCTCCCACCGTCCCTCCTCAGCACCAAGCGCAGCCTGGGCCGAGCGTCCCGGCTGCGACTTTCTCTCAGACTCCATGAAGGAGCGCTGAGGAGGAGGAGGCAGCCGTCGCCCTGCTGGACCCGGAACGTGTGGGATGCTGTGACACCCGTGTGTTTCCGCCCGGATCATATTTGTGTGTTTCTGAGAAGAACAAACAAACAAACACACCTCGGATTTGGAGGATTCCATCAGTCGGATGCGAGCAGGTACGCCTTTACCTGTTATGCTGCCTGCTGATGGAAACAGGCGCTCTTTGTGTTCTTATTCCGTCTGTTTGTAGTTTTATTGATTTATTTATCACTTTACATTTTAAACTGTCCTACAACTCAGTGTTGAGATACTTTTAGCTCACGCAGAATTTAATAATAGGAGTTTTCGGCCAATTTGCGCGATTTTTCTGGCATCTAATTAAAATGTTTAGAATATTTTTATATTTATTTTTACATCATGCATGATTACTAAATGTACTTAGGTCTGTTTTAGAGCCGTCTGATGGTGATGCTAGTGTGCATTCATAGTTTTTTTTTTATAATTAAAAGTGTAGATAAAACTTTTTTTTTGTTTTTCTCCAATTTTAATTTCTTCTGCCAAAACTTTGACCCAATAAGTTAAATTTTATGCAGAACTGGGAAAATTATGTTGAAAATGATTAAACCCATTTTTATATGAAATAAGTGAACTAGTAACAACAGATCATTGCACTGTGAGCTGGGCATGAAAAACAGGACCAAACAGCGCCACCGTCTGTTGACTTTGGGATGAAAATGCTTCATCCTCCTCTGCAGCTGACTGCAGTGGAAACGCTCATATATGAGTTTGGTGCTGACTCAGTGCAGCCTCGCCCCCTCCACTTTGGACAGGCAGTGGGAGAGTGAAGCTGAACAGAAACTAAAGGTCACTTTTGTATTTTGGTTTATTGGGCCAGTTTTACAGCTCTTGTGGGCACGTGTTTTATCACCGTCTGTTGTATTCTGGTCAGAAGTTGGCCACTGGGTATGTTTTATTGCTTGCTGTGTGGTAAACCCCAGCCCTAAACGTCACACTCTGCTGTCACAGTTGGGTAAATGGCAGCAGAGTGATGAAAAACCCAAAAAAGAAAAGAGGAGTGAAGTATTCATCTGATCCACAGGTGATGATGTGACTGAGGTAGTTCTCAGCTGAGTCTCCTGGGAGCTCTGCCAAAGCAGGCATCTCATTTTCAAACTTCATTAGCATCTTATTATAAAGGAATGCGTGTCTGATGACCCCTCGGGTCAATCCATACACCCCCTCCCCCTAAACGTTCATCCTCCTGATGCACAAATAAAAGCTGCACTTCTTTTATTTTTTTAGCTTCTGCATAAAATTAACTGTTGGATTCAAAGTTCTTCAATTAAGTTCATTCCCTGTGTTTGAAATTTCCTGTGTGACTTCATTACCACAGCCTGGATCTCCTTCTCTGTAGTTCAGGGAGCAGTCTGTGGTTTCTATTAAAACACACCCAGATTTATACAGTTATCAGGATAACTCGACTCTTAGAAGAAGCATTCACCATCCATCTGTTTTCTGATGTCATGCGTGTACCCGGAGAGAGGAGTCTGGTGGAGCGAGAGGAAACCAGATATGGTCATTACAGAGAGAGAAGGTTAACCATTGTGGCAAACCTCCAAGCCAATGTCTCAGCTCATTCAGAGGATTCAGGTTCAGCTTCTCCAGCCAGACTCGGAGAACATAAATCTTCTCGTTCCACGCGGCTAACATTTCAGCTCTAGAGAAACGCTGCAAAAGCTCAAGGAAAATTAAATCTGAGTGTTACTGACTTGCATAAATAAAAACATCTCCACACACACTCACACACTCTGGTGTGTGAGTTCACACTCTGCTGATCTGCCATGAGTTCTGTTAAATGTCTCTTTGAGTGAAAGGGCAACACGGCCTCCTTGTGGCTCTAAATGGAACTGCTTAAAGTTTGGGGTATTTCAGACTGATGTCTAATCACAATGTTGCATCACACAGGACTCAAATAAATGATCTAATTTTCTTCTATTTCATTTCAGAGCCACGTCCCACTTCATCATGGGCCCCATACCACTTTGTGTCCTGCTACAAATGATGGTGCTGGCTGTAGCTGCAGAGGACAACACCGTCGATGACCAGTACACCTGGCCACAATGGAAGGTGCCACTGTTAAGGAGAAGGCGGACCGTTCCTCTCAGCAGCCCAAACTTCTCCGCTCACCCTCAAGAAGAGCTGAGCGGGACCTGTGGGATCGAGTGTCAGCGCCACCTGCCTTCACCCACTCTGAACGACTTGGAGCAGTTGCTGTCCTATGAAACAGTCTACGAGAACGGCACGCGCACATATACCTCAGTTTCTGTCCACGGCCTCAACGAGGAAACGGTCTGGTCCAAAAACGCATCGTCTAACTCCCGCCACAAGCGAGAGGTGTACGGTACTGACACCCGCTTCACCATCACTGATAAACAGTACTCCACCAAATACCCCTTCTCCACCTCTGTGAAGATTTCCACAGGATGTTCTGGGGTTCTGATAACACCTAAACACGTGCTGACAGCTGCTCACTGCATCCATGATGGGAAGGATTATCTGGACGGAGTTCAGAAGCTACGAGTTGGAATTCTGAAGGAGAAGACCAGACGAGGGAAAGGAGGCAAAGGGAGAGGAGGGAGAGAAAAGGGCAAAAGAAGAAAAGGAGACAAAACTATCGAAGAAGCGCCGGAAAAGGATGAGAATGGTGGGAAAAAGGACCGTAAAGGAAAAGGTAAAAATAGGAAGAGCCGGAGTCGTCGAAGTGTGGAATCTGGGAAACCTTCGTTTAAGTGGACCAAAGTCAAACAGACCCAGGTTCCTAAGGGCTGGTTCAAAGGTGTCGCTGATGGACTGGCTGCAGACTACGACTACGCTGTTCTGGAGCTAAAGAAAGCCCCAAAGGTGAAGTTCATGGACCTGGGTATCATTCCCTCAGTAAAGGAGCTTCCTGCTGGGAGGATCCACTTCTCCGGCTTTGATGACGACCGACCGGGTAACCTGGTGTACCGGTTCTGCTCTGTGTCTGAGGAATCCAATGACTTGTTGTATCAGTACTGCGACGCCAAACCCGGCTCCAGCGGCTCTGGAGTTTACATCCGCCTCAAAGAGCCGGGCAAGAAGAAGTGGAAACGGAAGATTATCGGGGTTTTCTCTGGTCACCAGTGGGTGGATGTTAGTGGGAACGGGGAGCAGCAGGATTACAATGTAGCTGTGAGGATAACGCCCCTCAAATATGCTCAGATCTGCTACTGGGTCCATGGGGACGCGAGCGAGTGTCGGGTAGCCTGAGATGACCCACCTTTCATCTCCTCGGATCAACAGCTGCCTTTCCTCTCCCTCCGGTTCTCCTCATATGACTCAGCAACACTGATCAACACAAACTCACACATGACCAAGCAAACGCCAACAGGAACTCATTTCTATGTCAAGAAGATATTTTTATAATTTATTTGTTTAAAAAAAGTTCAGAGAAAATAAATATCTATAAAGGATTTTTCAATTCTACATTTTCATGTCGACTTCTGTTTCTTTTTTAGAAGTAAATTGAATTGTATGAAAACAATGTTTACAATGATTTAAAGAAGCCATCCAGAGTGGGTCAAAGGTCAAAGTACACCTCGGTCTTTGGTCATAGGCTCATAGCAGCCTGCCCCTAAAGGACGACCCAGAGCTGGATGTGGGAGGGGTCTATACGTCCTAAAAAGTTTGGTCTTTTAGTGGGAAAGAGCTGTTTAATTCCCTATCACAGGTTTTCATGGAGATTCAACTAAAAGCCCCAAAACAGGCATGTCTAAAGAGTGGCCTGGGGACCATTTGGGCCCTCGGAGTGATTTGATTTGGCCCCCAATTGCATTTCTTGAATAGTTGAATCTTTTCTCTCCAGCAGGCTGTTGATGTTGATCGACACTTTTTAACGTTTTCATGTTAGTTTTCGTTATTGTGAGGCTTATTTTTGAGCAGTACAAATAAATACAAAACTTAACCATAATATAGTTTTTGATTTTAAAATAAAGAAACATCTATGTGGCCTCTGGGGACTTTTAACTCCATCATGCAGGTTTGGACGCCCTTGCTCTAAAGTCTGAACACAGAGGATTATCCAGGCCTACCAGACCTAAATCCACCTAATTCAAAATCATTTTGCTCATTTTAGTGGGAATAATGAATTAAGACCTGCGCTGGATGGACTTTAGCTATAAATGTTGTTACGTGTTTATACCTACTAGGCATTAAATGATTGACATTGCATTTTGATCTGTGTAAAAACAACTTAAATGACTAGTTGGTGTTTTGATTTTTGTATATCTAGAACGTTGTATTAGTCGCTTTACCTTTTCAAGTCAGATGCTCTATGTAGAGAGAGGAGATCCCTTTGGAGGCTGCAGAAGGACGTTTGTTGTTATCTGATTTGTGACTTATCCTATAATTTCTGTTTGCAACACAGTGAAATGCGGTTTCATTGCTGTGCACATAATGATCCCCTGAAATACCATGGTGCTAATTTATGAGTCTGTAAAGTTTTTTTTTCTTCTTTTTCGAAGGACTTCTTAGAAAATATTTTGATGGCTTGGTACTGTACCTTAGGATTTAATGTGAGCTTCATGTTTTGGAACAATGGGACTGAACCATTTAATTATGTACTTGAGCTCTTTATATTTCTCTGTTTTTAAAAGAGTAAATGAGATTTTTAAGACCACAATATTGTTTATAACAAATTAAAAATCGGAATGATACGACTTTGACATATCTTGTTACTTTAATTAAAAAGAAAACAACTGAAGACTGTTGATTACTGACCATCAACCAACTAGTTTATTTATTTGTAGCTGGTATCAAACCAGTTGGATTAACTTTAAATCTGAGTTGCTGCTATGTGATGGGCTGCACCTTAGTGCATTTAAGAGTCTAAATGTGGGGGACAAGAGTTTCTGACTGAAATTCAAACCAACATCAGGAGGGAGAAGTTTCTAGATGGAGCATTTCAGAAAGTGTTGATCTGGGATTTTCAGCCACAACCATCTCCAGGGTTTACAGAGAATCTCCAGTGAGCAGCAGATGTGTGGATGACAATGTCTTGCTGTGGTCAGAGACTGGTCATGGTTCTAGATGCAGCTCTAATAACCACTGGTTCCTACCAACGTCTGTGGAACAGCATCTCTGAACCACATCATGATGAACCTGGAAGCAGATGGACTTCAGCAGCAGAAGACCACACCAGGTGTCTCTGCTGTCAGCTAAGAACAGGAAACTGAAGCTATAATTCACACAGGATCATCAAAACTAGACCAGAAGAGACTGGAAAACCTTTCCTGGTCTGATGAGTCTGGATCTCAGATGCAACATTCAGATAGTCAGGTCAGAATTTGGTGTCACCAACATGAAAGCATGGATCCATCCTGGCTTGTATCAATGCTTCAGACTGCTGCTGGTGGTTCAATGGTGAGGAGATATTCTTGGCCTACTTAGTACCCCCTAGCACCACCCGAAGCAGGTTCAAACACCACAGCCTACCTGAAAATTGTTGCTGACCATGTCCATCCCTTTATGACATGGACCCATCCTCTGATGCTACTTCTAGCAGGATAATGCACCATGTCACAAAGCTCAGATCATCTCTAACTAGAACATGACCATGAGTTCACTGGACTCCAACGACCTCCGCAGTCACCAGATCTGAGTCCGGTCCAGAACCTTTAGGGTGTGGTGGAACAGGAGAGTCTCATCATTATGTAGCTGATGCTGTCATGTCAGCATGGACCAGAACATCGGAGGAAGCTTTACAGCTCCCTGTTGAACCTGTGACGTGAAGAATTTGGGCCGACAGTTCTTTGTTTCTATCAACAACATTTTTTTATCCAAAATTTTTGGTAAAGAGAAATACGTAACAAAAAAATTCTTGAACTACTTTTACTTTTTCCCTCAGACATTACACAACATTTAGAATGATTAATAGTACACACCTGTACTTTTTACAACTTAGGGGCATAAATGTACCTTTCAGACCCTCAAAAATGCAGAAGGTTACCTGAAGGTCAGCTTTAGAGTGAGCATAAGTCCAAACACCTTAAGTTTTAACTGGGTTAGGCCAGACGTATCAGCGATTAGGTTAAAAAGTGTAATTTTTCTAAGAGAAAACTTTACATAAAGCCAACATAATTATCTGCTTCCATCTTACAGTCAAAAGAAAAGTTATTTGATGTTTGGCACAAATTTTCAAACAGCAAATGTCATGAGAAAACTACAAGTTTACTATTTTACTGAATTAATGTTGTTTTACAGAATTAGTAATTAATTAATGTAAGTTTATGAATTCTACTACTTTTAAACAAAGTTAGTTTATTGCATCAAAAAACAGAAAATATTTTATAAGTGAATGTTTTACATATATTTTCTGACCCTGTGTGTTGAGACATAATCAGCAATGTTTGTATTCTAAAATCTTCTCGAGTTTTAACAATAAAAGAAAATATGAAAAAGCAGATCAATCCGTCATCCAATTTATTGCATCTCAAGGGGTTAAACATGCACTGGGAGTGGCTACTGTAAATAAAATAAATATACAACTAAAGAAAAATACAATTTGCAGTTTTCAGTCCTGAAAAATGTCAATAATCTCCCATAATTTACTCTCACAACCAATCCACAAACATGACAGAGAACACACACACACATAAAGAGAAAACTTTACAGCACAAATGTCCAAATGCATGTTAACACTCAGAACACTGACTCCACTGAAGATCGGTCAGCAGGAAAACACAAGAGATGCGTTTGATGATCTTTGACGGTTCAGAAGTAAATCCCAGTGGAGTTCTCCACACATCTGGATGTGGCAACACAGAACTAGACAACAGGACAAGAAAAATCCATTGCTAGGCTGTGAGATTGAATAAACCTGACTTTTATCTAAATTTGACCAAGCCGTTGGTATTTCTGATTTGAATTTCTGCAGGAAAGGTGTGCAGTAGCATTTCTGACAGCTCTAAAAGTCAAGTCACCTCTGGACCATTTAGCTCTACTGCTGTAGAGAGCCCCAGTTCTGTCTGTAATGTTGGAGGTTGGGGGGGTTAACTTCATATAAAGTGTTACGAGTGTTACTTCAGCAAACACACTCAGTTCTTATGTGTTTTCTCCAGTAAAAAATCAGCTTCTTTAATGTCTCATTTAGTTATTTTAGCAGATTTAGTTTAATGTTGAAGGTAATCTTCCTCAGCAAGCACATGGTAGCTAATGCTACTTTGCAACTAAAAACTATGTTGCCTCTGTAGTCATGTAAAGAACTGTTGGCTTTCTGAACACTTGTCCCATTTTAGATATTTTCACTACCTCTGTTGACTTTGAATTGGAGGCCAAAGACACTCAGACTGTTTGTGTTGGGCTGAATCTTGATGAATAATGGGGAAGGCATGTGTGTGTGTGTTTTGTTATACATGGAAAATGGTTTTTGGTGAGAATTTTGTTTACTGAGAAGAAAAATCTCCTCTTTTTCCACTCCTCCAAGGATCAGCACGTTGGTTAATCAGCTAGATGTTGGGTTTGTTTCTGGGTTGTACTTAAATGTTTTAAAAGCTGAATGAGTTAAGGTTTGTTCTTTTGACCTGCCTGAAATAGGGCAGCTTTAATAAATACTAAACAACAGAATTTCTTTGCTGACAATCAAGTGGAGCAGAGTTTTGAATTTGTACAGAAAGAAAGTTCCATTCGCCCCTAGGAAGGCTAATTAAACCCTTTAGTGACTGAGTTCTCGTATGTTGTTTAAATACAATGCCAGCAAACATCCACAGCAGTCTGTATGATGGTTTACATTTTACAGAACCAAAATAATAACAGAAATATAACACACAATAAAAAAGATCACTTGTTGGTCTTTTATGGCTCATAGAAGCCCACAGGGGTTGTTTCTACATATACAGAATATTAATCCTTTTGATCCCAGATACTTTAAAGAGATGACGGCAAACAGAAAGTTACTCACACAACTTCTTACAGTTTCATGTCTGATTCACATTTATATTTCTCTTCAACAGACGTACAGAGTAAAGACGTAATCCTCGCCAGAGAAATCTATTTACAATAAAGAGGACCTTTCTGTAAACACCACGCAGTTCTCCCCCACCAAAACAATATCTACTGGGGATTTGTTTACCACTCTCATCTACTCAAAAAAACAGAACAACAGGAGCCCCTCCCCCTTCAAAAGGAGGCGGGGACATTGATGGGGAGGGGGTGGAGCTTAAGACACCAAAGAACATCAATCATTCAACTCTAGAAATCAGCCTAAACACTTATTCCTCCACTTTCCCATACGTACCTTTCTGGATTTTTGTTTTTTGTTGGGTTTTCTGTGATTTTGTTAAGACAAAAAGATTAGCACAACCACATAAGCACAGGCATGGATTTGTTTTTTCCTCATATATTTGTAGATAATCCACTATGGTTCACTTTCACAGTTTGTGCTACAACATCACACAGGAAGTAGGGTAGGTGGGGTGGGGGGGGCGTGGTGGAGAACAGATCAGCTGGACATCGCTGGTATCCTGAGATGTTCACAGACACCAGGCGGGAGTTGGAGTGGGCTCTGATCCAGAGAGGTAAGCAGCTGGGGACAGGACGTATATTAACATAATATATAAATGTTTAACATAAACAGGTAAATAATATAAACAAACACCTAAAACACACTCTGAAAAAACACATGAGTCGATAATGACCGAACTAGGATCTAAGGGGCAGAATTTACTTGCTGTTCAACCTCACGTTGGCGCGGGCAGCAGGCTGCGTCTTTGTTCACATACTTGCCGCTACACTGCATGTAGCACTGGAGTGTTCCTCTAGGGGGCACAGTAGAGTGCTCAGACCGGATAGAGAGCCAGGTTTGTGGGTACAACAAACATGGCGTCAATAGAAGAGATCAGTAACTGGTTAATTTTGAGATCACGGCAGAAAAAAAGACAGAAGTGGTATCGTAGACAGTATGAAAGACCTCTAAACCAGAGACAGAGTCACCATGGTGAGTGTGTCTTGCTTGGTATGTCAACTCCGCCTGCTGGTTACTCGTATATTGCAGCATTCGGACGCGCCGCGTTAATTTTGGGGGACGTGCACAAACAATACTTCAAATCAACGCAAGTCACGCGTGGCAGCCATTTTAAACATGCGTACTCATCGTTAAACAGCAAGTATATTCCGACCCTAAGTAGTCACACAGACCTGGGCCATTATAAGAAGTCCTTGAGGTTTAGATCTGCCAGAGGGTCCTTGGGCTTCTTGGGGCTCTGGCCTGCAGGTCCTGCAGAAATCTGTTAGAACCAGCAAAGCACATCCTTCAGAAAACCAGAAACTAACATTTGTGTTCAAAAAATAATAATAAGGGTGTGTTTTCATTTAAGAGCCAGAGCCAGATTAACACAGCTGTAAATAATATTGGCCAGAGTAGCGCCACAAAGAGAAAAAAATAAAACGAAAACATGACCAAATTCACCAATGCCTCGCTGCATTAGCTCTAGCATCTGACTCCCACAAGCCAAACACTCCCCAACCTCTGTAACAGTTTAAAACCTGGGAAAACTCTGGATGTGTAAAATAAATGACACATGTCCTGGGTCAGTCAGGTGTAGGGATGGGTACCAAAACTGTGTGTGAGCATGTTACAGTGTGTGTATCGAGTTACCGGTGCTCCAGGTGCAGCTCCAGCCACCCCTGTGAAAGGAGGCCTCATCATGGGTTGGCCCATCAAAGGCTGTCCCATCATTGGGGGGATCATTGGGGCCCCAGGTCCTCCTGCAGGGGCCTGAGAAGATCAGAAAATCTCATTAGGTTGGGACTAAAGTGTATGAACCCCCCTCCACTCCTCTGTATTTATTGAAGGAGTTATTCACTAAAACATTTCAGATTTAAAACTTTATTCAAAACAGATCTAAGTCAGAATGAGATTTTATGCTCTAAAACCAGACCAACGTGCTCACCATGCCGAAGCCAGGCTGTGCGCTCATTGGCGGTACCATAGCTGCACCAGGTGGAGCTGATCCTGGTGCTCCAGGACCTCCAGGAGCAGTGGCAGCCTGAAGGCAAGGACACACATCAACAGCTCTGTCACAAGTGAAACGGTTAGATCCAAAAGGAGTTCAAATAATGAATGGCGGACACAATCCTTGTTGTGTCATTGTTGTTTATGTTTAAACATTACTGATGGTTTATGTCAGCAGTAAAACCACTTAAGGGATGAAGTGTGATCTCATGCCTTGACTTGTACAAAGAGAGCGTGAGTCATGTCCACATTGCCGGCAGTAAGTCGGACCTGTTCTCGGCGAGGGCTGAACTCTGCCAGGGCTGCCCTTTATCTACCGGGTCTGTTCATTGTCTGAATGACATTTCTAGATGCAGTCGTGGCATAGAGGGTATCCAGTTTGGTGGCAGTAGGATTTTTTCTCTGCTTTTTGCAGATGATGTGGTACTCTTAGCTCCATCAAACTCTTTGCAGCTGAGTGCAAAGCAGCTGGGATAAGGATCAGCACCTCCAATTCCGTGGCCATGGTTCTCAATCGGAAAAGAGTGGATAGTCAATTCCAGGTCAGAGGTCTTACCTCAAAGAATAAATATCTTGAAGTCTTGTTCACTAGAGATGGAATGAGGAAGCGGGACATCGACAGGTGGATCAGGGCAGCGTCTGCAGTGACACGGACACTAAACTAGTCTGTTGTGGTGAAGAAGGAGCTAAGCCAAGCTCTCAATTTACTGGACGATCTTCTTCCCTTTGGGTGCTGGCCGAAAGAACAAGATTATGAACACAAGAGGTCAAAATGAGTTTCCTCTGCTGGGCGGCTGGGCTCAGCCTTAGAGATAGGCTCAAGAACTTGGACATTCGGGAGAAATCCAGGTCAATCTAGGATACAGCGGGGAGATGAGTATTTAAAACATCAGCATTTTTATCAGTGAGGGTATTTCTAAGTGGACTATTGACACAAAATTTGCACCAGATGTTGCCATCAAGACAAATATTGAAAAGGATAGTTTGGGCCGCTCTTCTGGGGCTGCTACCCCTGCGACCCGGACTCGTATAAGTGGGTAAAACTGCACAAACTGATAGTTTTGATGTTTCTACAAAATATCTTTGTAAACAAGACATTCATGCACACAAATCCTAAATGTCAATCTCAAAAAGCAAGAGTAACTATGCCACAAAAATACACAAACAACAAGTAACATGTTACAATTAGTGGTGGGGCTATGGCATTTTTAAAAGGGTGCCTTTGGCGTGGACAGCACATTATTTTGAAGCGTTCCTTTTTGCTCTCACCATGGGGGCTCCAGAAGTGCCCCAGCTTGTGGGAGCAACCTGTGGGGTCCAGTTTGCTCCTCCTGTCAGCTTCTTCTCACTCAGCGGGTCCCTAAAAGACATCCCAAACAGGAAACATTTCCCTCACTTAAAATTTAAATGTATTAAAGTTTACTGAACACAAACTCCACTTTTGTCTGAAGCCTAGCAGAAGTTTTCAAGTAACGCATTTTGTTTGTTTTTTGTTGTGTGCTTAGGCCAAAGTAAGCGAGAAAGCTGAAAAAGGAGATTTTTTTGGTTGTGAAATGACCTGTTTTATTTTTATTTATTTATTCTTTCATTCAAAGCATTTATCATTTGCCATCTAGGTTACAAACATCCTCCATAATATGTACAAATTTTAAATAATGAACATTTGTATTAAATCCCTGAAAGGGAGTTGGAAGAAGAAAAATGATTTAATCCCACCCCCATTTACACGTAACATTTTCTGAATGCTTCACTGCTATTTACATAATAATAATAATAATAATAATAGTTCACCTTTTCTGACCCAATATGGATTAAGTTAACATAAATTAAGTGTTATATTTTTACACTAGCAATACATACTTCAAGACTAATCAATGTGACGGTGATATTGGCTATACCATTGAATACCAACAATGGTAACAAATAATACCTGTAATGGTAACAGATAACAAAACCAGCAATGGTGAAACTGACAATATTCACAACTGGGATATAGTACTAAATAAACAAATAACAATGGCGAATGACCACACAGAACACAAATAACAACCACTGGTGCACATTCAAGACCCTTCCTCTATATATCAAGACATGATCTTATGTTTGTATAGGTGTTTAAATTGATAAATATTTTGGCATTGCTTGTGGTGTGTACCCAGGTTGTTCAACAGTTTTATGCCGCGTACTGACACACAAAAACTTTTAAGGGTAGTTCTGACTTTGGGAATCTGAAAATGTCCATATTCTCTGAAGGTATATCCGCTTCCTTGAATAGTAAAGAATCATATATTTTCTGGGAGTAATTTGTTGTATGCTTTATATAGGATTAAAATTGTATTGTATTCTACAAGTTCAGGAAATTTAAGCAACTTGGACTGGATGAAAAATCGATGGGCACTGCTCTTTTCTGCAATATTAATAATGAATTTGTTACGGTTCGATAAGTATTTCCCCACACTTCAACGCAATACCTGAAGTATGGGAGCACCAGAGTACAGTATAAACGGAGTACATCATCCATGAATGGTTTAATTCTGTTTAAGACTGAGAGGCCTTTGGAGATTTTTGTTTTTATGTATCTGATATGGGGTTTCCACGTCAGGTTATTATCAATTATAATTCCTAGAAATTTATATTCATTTATAGTTTCAATCGGTGTACCTTCAATTGTTATTTTTAAGTCAAAATTAGGTTTCATATTACCAAACATCATTAATTTTGTTTTCCCTATGTTTAAGGATAGTTTGTTCAAGTTCAACCACCGTTTAACTACTTTTAGTTCCTTATTTACAATTTCCTTAAGCACGTGACAGCAAAATATGTTAGTGTCATCAGCAAAGAGAATAAATTTTAGCACACAAGATACATTAAAGATATCATTTATATATATATATATATATATGTATATGTGTATATATATATATATATATATATATATATATATATATATATATATATATATATATATATATATATATATATATATATATATATAATTGTGGTCCAAGTACAGACCCCTGGGGAACACCACAAGCAATTCCAAGTTGCTCAGGTGTACAGTATGCTGCCCCATTTTTACATACTGTGTCCTTCCTGTTAAATAACTTTTTACCCAATCCCTGGCTACCCCCAGCTTGTTTTCTTAAAGTGACAGAGACCTGAAACGACTCATTTCGGAAGGTACAGAAACTAAGGGATAAAACTGCTGAAATGACTTTATGTGAGGAATTTTTGCAAAGAACTTCATAAACATGTTTTGTATTGACCATAGAACTATTATAACTTCAGAAAAAATGTCAGAATGTCTCTTTTAAAATCAAAGTTTTAAACTTTAAGCACGTTTAGTCATACAAAAGCATTAGTATAACAAGAATACTTTGCTAATTAACCTCTGTCTGACAAAGTGAGCTCAGTTTAGTCAAGTGGTGTCCAGTCCTGGTCCTACATGACCTAAATCCTGCTTGTTTTAGCCATTTCTCTGTTCCAAAACCCCTGGTTTGAATCACTGTGTTGTGAACAGACACCAGCATATCTTGATGACCTGCTGAACAGATAATTTACTGGTTCAACTAGGTGTGTTTTTTAGCAGAGAAATTACTAAAAATGCAGGATAGAAGCCCTGGAGGACCACGACTGGACACTTCTGCTTTAGTCTGGTTCTTATAGGGAAACTGGCTTCATTTAGCTTGTTATTTTTAGTATTTAATGGGATCATTTTTCTTGCTCACTAGTATTTTGATAATGTATTTTATAATATGAGTACATCTTGGATTAAAAAAACAACATAAATTGTCTAACTTCATGCTTCGATTGTTTGCTATGGATTTAATTAAAAAATGAGTTTATTTAAACACACACACAAACACACACACACACACGCACACATGCACACACACACAATGTGCAAACATCACACAACTTGCACTATTTTAATAACACACTCACTTTTTTTTCATCCCGAGGTCTGCAACAGATGAGAGGTTAGTTTAACTTTTGATGGAAGCAGTTCTAAACTGAACAGAGATCTGTGCTGTGAGAGAGTCTGCAGTCTACCTCCAACTAGGTTGGCCAGAGATGAGTCTAGATCTCCTCCAATGGTTTTAGTTGAGGGTGGGGTGGCGGGGGGAATGGCTGATATCCCTCCAGCTGAGATGGGAGTTCCCATGCTCCCTCCCGTGCTCCCGGTTGTGCTGCCGCCGGTGCTTTGAGGTGTTACAGCGGGCATCAACAAGTCACCTAGTCCACCAAACACTTGTCGAGAGAAAAAAAGAGGATTGCGGGACATCAAATAACTGAGTGTAAACTTGAGATTGTATAGTCTGGCTAATGCAGGCAGAGGGCAGATGTGAGAGCAGGCAGTAATGGTGAGGAGGACAGTCCAGATGAGGAGCATCAACTAGCACCCACAAATCAGACTGCACTAAAAACATGACCATACACTGAAATGAACAAAACTAAATAAACTACACTCAAGTTTAGGTGGTGAGAAGGCTAAAGCGGAAAATAGGAAAATAAGATCCAGTGTCATAAAAGCCAGAATGGTGTAAAGGTTTTTTTTAAACTGCCTACATTTAAAACCAATTTATAGATACCAATTTTTCAGTTCCTGTTTTATTGTCTGGTATATAATAATCTAAGAATGTCCATGTTTGAAAACATTCAGAGTAAAAATCCAGATTTGTTTTGGTTATCAGATGGTGAAATGTTAAGTTGGATTTTTGACAAAGACATTTTTAAGTTAGCAAAATTTATAGAGAGAGCCTGGAAACATAGAGAAATTGTACTGTATCCTGCTATGTAAGATACTGTTTTTTGAAAATGTATGGTCATTATTATTCTTGTTCCTATTATTATTATTATTTTTTGTTAAATAGTGTCTTATAAGCCTATATGGGCTGGGCATGTAATGTGTATGACACTTAAATAAAAATTCATTCATATAGACAAAACAATGAAGATGTTACAGACACTCATATTAAACCTTTGTAGACTATCATCACAAATATAACAAAAAAGGTCCAATAGTACTAAAGTTGTTATGTTAATATTAAATAGTTCAGTTTTAAAAACTAGATTTTTACATTATTATTATTATTATTATTAGTAGTAGTAGTAGTAGTAGTAGTAGTAGTTCATTTTTCAGACATTAAAGGGTTAATCAGACAAAATAAATTATTACAATTATTATTATTTGTAGTAGTAGTAGTAGTAGTAGTAGTAGTAGTAGTAGTAGTAGTAGTAGTAGCATAATGCAGAGGTAGTGCACAGGTGAGCGTATTTCTTTATAAACTATAATTTTTTTCTTTTTATTTCAATGATTTCACAGTTTAAAGGCAAATGTTAAACTGATAACTACATAGTTTCAATATAAATGCATAGTTAAACAATGTTGCATTAGGCTTTGATGACATTTAGCTCTTCTTTCAAAAGAAGATAATAGATAAATAAAAATGTGTTGCACAGATCTCGTCTCATGCAGCAGACATGGGTGATTTTGCAGCATGCAAAGTTGAAAAGTCCTTAAAACACAGAGAGGTTAGAGCCATCCCAACTGCACATGCTGCCTCACACTGCAGAGTTGAACTCACCATTTACAGATTAGAAGAAGCAAGCAATGACCCAGCAGAGTGGAAGGGGTGTGGATGAGGACAGGGAGGGGTTATGGTGGCAAAACAAGAGCAGAAGAGATAAGGTGTACAGCAGAAAGAAAGAAAGAAAGAAAGAAAGAAAGAAAGAAAGAAAGAAAGAAAGAAAGAAAGAAAGAAAGAAAGAAAGAAAGAAAGAAAGAAAGAAAGAAAGAAAGAAAGAAAGAAAGAAAGAAAGAAAGAAAGAAAGAAAGAAAGAAAAAAAGAAAGAAAGAAAGAAAGAGAGAAAGAAAAAAAGAAAGAAAGAAAGAAAGAAAGAAAGAAAGAAAGAAAGAAAGAAAGAAAGAAAGAAAGAAAGAAAGAAAAAGGAAGAAAGAAAGAACAGCATTTGCAAAAGTGCACCAGAGGAGAAAAGCGGTCAGCAGAACCAGTTTTACATCAGGAGGCCAGTGAGAGCTGAGCGTTTCAGTGCCTCAATCATGCAGAAGTCAGGCTGTCAGCAGAAAAAGATAAGTGGGTCTGCGAGGGTAGCTCAGTTTTAATAAAGCTCACAAAATAAAGTCCCATTGTTGATAAAACACGTTATAATCAGAAGATCTCACAAGGACAAAGCATGAGAGCGCCTTACTTGAAGCATCAAAGCCACCAGAGGGCACCGGTGTGCTGGATACAGGTTCTGCAGATGTTCCTGCAGCAGGTACTGGTGGTGCCGGGGACGACAGAGACCCCAGAGCATCAAAACCCGTCTCCAGTAGATTGTTCTGTGCTGGAGCTGGAGCCAAGGCTGGAGCCAGGGCCGGGGCAGCAGTGGGGGCAAGGGTGGGCGATATCAGGCCTGACGGATGACACACACACACACACACACACGCACACACACACACACACACACACGATTATAACATCTCTCTATGTTGTCCTAATTGGATTGTGAATGCAGGGCTTTAATTTTTAACATCCAACCGTTTTGTAGAGCATATAACCCCAAAATGTGTGTTTTGCTGAGTATGTCAGACGTGCAGCTGATGTAACATAACCAGTCAAATGATTCAGTTATGAAATGATCAGTGAAATGAGATGATGGAAGACAGGCCAAATGTTGCCAGCAGGATGGATTGGGTCATTTTTCCAAATGAATAACTTTGAAGCTGCAGTGAACTTAACTCAACCAAATATCTGCCAAGTTTGTCTCATCATTAATTCGACTAATGCACATCGATACTTACAGTATCACTTTTAATCAGCATAAAAGTTCCCATCACTTACCAGTGCAACATCTTTTTGAGAACATGTTTTATTTAATTCCAGCCCCTCTACTTTAACCAGTTTGCCTTTTAAACTTTGTTGGATGATATAAAAGTGAGAGTGAGTGGAGTTTTACCTCCCAGCAGGTCGTCTCCTGGCCCTCCAGGAGCAGAGTTCTGGGTCACCTCCACAGGGCCACTGAAGGAGTCTGCCGGTGACATGATGAAGGCAGGTAAGAGAGGGAAAACATCTTTACAGCAAGACCGTGACTTCCAGGAAGAGAGGTAAGTGGAGCTCTGAGTCCATCACCATGGTAACAGAATAAACTAAACCTTCACAGCTGTCTGACATGATTGCACATTTTTAAATAATCTTACTGAAATCACAGCAGAATTCCTTCCTGATGCTTTATATTGGAAGATGATTTTTGGCCTAAACTGGAATTCTGTTGGGAATATCTAGCAGGTGTGTAAATAGACTGACACTCCCACAACAAATTACACTAATCACTCCATTCACCGGCTTTCTCCCAGCTCACCCACCGTCTATGGAAACAAAATTGTGATAAAAATGAAGGTTTCATAGTTACCACATTAATTAACGCTGGCAAATACATTTGATGTGTATTTTATTTTATTTGAAAGTCTGTTGCTTGCTCGCCGTGGACACAGTTTAAAAACTCACGACCATGCATTCTGCACACACACACACACTGACACTGAGCACGACATGCTCATATGAAAGAGTGGAAAAAAACATCTTAAGAAGGCGTTTCTGTATTTGCATGTACAGAAGCATCTGTGTTAGTTACATGCACATGCAGCTGTGGGCATCGTGGTGATGAGGGTTAGGGTAGGGTCTTCTCTCTTCCCTTCATTCTACACTTGATGAATGAACAATATTTAAAAAGTATCTCTTCAAAATGAAAACACATAAAAACAAATATTCTGTCAAATGTATGCTGGTTTTATGATGCTGTATGGCAAGTTTTATCAGTAAATATATTTGTCTGCTCATATAGCTTATAAGATCCACTACTTTTTCACCTTTATGCTACAACTGAAGGTCCAGATAAATCCATTTTTTTTCCAGTGAGACAGCAGCCTCTCTCTCCTTAGATGCTACTTTTACTTTTATTTGACAATATTCTCCAGAAGCTTAAATGAGGACCTCCTTCTTCACCAGTCACATATTAAGATCTTTCTTGTGTGGTTTCGGTGGTATGTGATGCTTTTTTATGCACAGACTTAACTCATTCTGGAACTGAAACTCAAAGTTTATAGATAAACTCAGGGTTTGCTGTGTTTCTTATGTTTGTGTGTTCGGGGTACCCAGCAGGTCGATGACTGGCTCTGGCTCTGCCTTCGGTGGAGACGAAGCTTCTGGTGCAGCAGCAGCAGCAGGAGCAGGAGCTGGGGTAGTGGTGGGAACTGGAGATGAAAATGTATCTGAACAGAGCAGGAAAAAAAAAACATTAAATCATAGATTTATGAGGAAACTTTTCTGCTTATGTTTAAAAGTTGGAGCAAACATGCAAAAGAGGAAGCAGGAGAAGAAAGCAAGCATCCCTAACTGTGTATCCACATCCTTGAAGCATGCAACATTAGGAAGTACAGGTCTGCATGTGCATGCAGACATCAGTACCAGGCAAAAACCCATGTGTGGTTGCACTCCTCATATAGAATGGAAAACAGTGACGCAGCAAATATGAAGCAGCAAAACTCACCCGTCACAATGTCTCCAGCCGGAGCCGGCTCGGGCAACGGAGAGGGCCCGCGTGAAACGGCAGGAAGGTCTAATTTATGCAAGCGAGAGGCAGGATACGAGAAAGAAGAAAACCGTGGAGGTTGGGAAGCAAAGAAATGCATTAGCATGGCAGGTAGAGAGGTAAAGCATAGACAGAAAGCAGCCACAAGGACAATCCGGTACTTGACACGTGGGTTGCATGCACATATCTCATAGCACTATGGGGGACAAATCAAGACGTATAGGAAAATAGTGTGGACAAAGGAGTGGACATATAGAGACCAGAGGAGACGGAGAGGCTCCACACACAGAGAAATGATATCAACTCCTGTACCTGCACCAAAAAGGTCTACGCTAGGGGTGGTAGCAGCTTTGGATTCTGTGGTAGGGCTTTGCTCAGGCTTAGAATCAAACATATCTAAGAACAAGGACAGACAACCACATGTACATTCAGAGTTCAAGTCCAAGTGCATTCAGAAGGGTGAGTTCAGAAGAGAGGTGAAGGAGAACAGAAGAGAGCAGAGACATTTTTCAATGGGTGAGCAGTTGTGTAGCTTGTGCAATGCTAAAGGAGACGGTGCAAAAGGTTAAAGGGGAATAAAGTCACATTTCCTCATTAAAACCTTTCAAACAGGCTGATTTTTAATATCAAATGTAAAAATAGTTCCTTATTTAAGCAAGTTTTGGTTTGAACTACATTTTAAATCAATATTTCATGAGATTTCCATGTGGCTCTTAATGAAAAATTAGGATATTAAGTTTATAAAAAGGCTCAGTGTTATGAGTAGTGGTGGAATTTATCATTTTTACTCAGTTTTTGGAGCCACATAGTAAAAAAAATGGACAAAAACAAAATGATGGAGTTCTCTGCTTTCATTACTGATAAAGCAATTTAGGTAGTACAATTATTTGTCAGATTTTAGAAAGCCTGGTGTGAATAAGGCTTTTGTTCCAAACAAGAAGATAATAGACTGAATAACTTAGCTAATCTTGCAAATGCAGAGGATTTTGATAAGAAACTGAAACTCTTATTTTGAAAATAAATTGGGAGATTGAGCAATATTCCCTTTTAACTCAAGTAAGGCATTCTCAGTTAAAAGTATCTATTAACAAACAGGAAAAAAGCAGTTTCTTCCTTTAATGTTTAGTCATTTGTTAGTATTTGGTCAATAATCAAAACAAGTTGAGTCACCTCTGTTATAAAGAGAGAGAAATCCTCATGACCCTCATTAGATCGAGTTACACACATTTGGTTCCCAAAATAAAGAGACAATACATTATCGAAGTATTTTTGTAAAATCAAAGCAGAGGTGCTCAAAGTGCTTGATTAGGTCTGACTACAGGACAGAAGTCATGAGGAGTAGAAAAATAAATCTGAGATGTAGGGGCTCGTAGAGTAATTCTCATGTCACTATCATCATCATCAGTAGCATGAGCAACAGTCAGATTTATCAAAAGCATTTCTAATCATCGTCATAATGCAGGATGATGCAGTTAGAGGCATAATGAGAGCGAGAGGACTTTACCACCAAAGATATCTAGAGTCGGAGCGGCTGCAGACTCTGTGGTGGTGGTGTCGGTGGTGGAAGGAGGGGCAGGGGCAGCGGGGGCAGCGATGGGGGCGATGATGGTTGGTGCCTCGCTAGAGGTGGGAGGAGTGATGGCGGCATTGGCCTCTGTGCTGGCAGGCCTCATAGCGAACAGGTCCAGCTCCGGAGCAATGTCCGCACTTCCCTCTGTCGTAGCGAAGGGGTCTTCAGGTGGAGCAGCAGGGGTGGTGTTGAGAGGTGGGGGCAGGTTATGATTAGAGAAGAAGGAAAGGAGGGATTGAGGCGTGGTTAAGACAAAAAACACTTTGAAAAGCATTTTTCTGAGGCCAAAGGACTCTGAAGCTCCAAAGGAGGATTACGTTCAACAAAATAAAACAGTTATTAACTTCAATGCTGCATCCAAGGAGTTTTAGTACAAACAACTCACTGTTTAACTTCCACATGTCCCCAAAACTTAGACAATAACCTAAACTAGGATATGCTTTTCAGATAAAGGATCCCAAACACATAAAAGGATTAATTAGTTTGAATGCAGTATGCATTCAAACTATTGTTTTCCTGTTTCTCTTTATTATTAGTTTGAATGCAGTATGCATTCAAACTATTGTTTTCCTGTTTCTCTTTATTATTCTTCTTCTTCTTCTTCTTCTTCTTATAACCTCTGCTTCCGTACGTTTTTTGAACTGTATCTCCTCCTACAGTTTTTCAGCTATTTCAGCAAGTTTGGTATCAAACCGTTCAGCTCGTTCAGCTCTTTCCGGCTATATCTCTTGGTATTGATATCTTCAACCGTTTCCGATTAATTCAGCTTTTTCTGCCATTTTTCAGGCCATTGAAATGAATGGAAAATGCTTAAAATCACTCAATTTTGAACAAAATCGTTCATCTTTTTGACCTCTTACTTGCCAGGGTTAACTTCAACCTAGAGACTTCATTCAACTTTTAACAAACTCAAAAGAAGTTCAACTATTTCAAATTTTTTCAGCTTCTTGATATCTTTTACGGTTTTTCTATAATCACAGGTTAAACTTGAGGTACGATTTTGGAAAGTTCAGGAACGTCTCTTTCTCCCCCCATTCAAAAGAATAGGGCCAAAAACAGACTTTGCT